>JAPTHN010000033.1:87923-223684 GCA_026936325.1 Platynereis dumerilii
GCAATCATTTAGCTCCAATGGCACAGAAGTACACCAAGATTAAACATTTCAGCAAACATTTAAAAAACAAAGACAAATTTTTTGTGAAAGGCAATCACCCTCCTAAAAAATTTATAAATTTGTATACAGATAAAACGTTTTTCTGACAACTGATGGTTTTCTTTCGTCACCCCATATCTCGGGATGAGTTTGAATACCCGTTTATCCACTGACATTAATGCATATACATGATGTATATATATCTCAAAATGCCGATGCACAATTTAACTACATGGCAGTAGCCAAAATTTTATCGCATGAAATACTTTGAGGATCAAATATACATTTAAAGGTAAGAAAATTGAGGCGAAAACTGTTCAAAGTCATCCCATTGTAAGGTAATGGTTTGAATTTTGTGACGGCCTTAAAAATGCTTTGAATTTCATGTCACGAAAATCATTCATTTTCAAACAGCTTTGACCTGGCAAAGTTGGCTAATATTTGGGGTATAGAAATTTTAAAAGCTGTTAAACTGGAGGTTATTTGATTTTCTCAATAGTTTTGGTCTGAAAAGAACCTTTTTCTACCATGCATGGACATTGGACACAGCTAACTCTATGACTGTCCTAAATTATGAATAGGGTTCAGACCAGGGATGGGCATGAGTACATCCAAATGTACTCAAGTACAAGTACAAGTACTTGACAGGTTATGAGTACAAGTACAAGTACAGCAAATTACAAATGTACTCGAGTACAAGTACAAGTACATTCTACGAGTACAAGTACAAGTACTGAGTACTTTTTTGACAGTCAGCCAAAAACCCATGCAAATGAAAATATTTCATCAATCTTTCAAATATGATGTAGTTTCCAAATTATTATATGAACCACGGCATAAATCACAACCCTGTTGAAAATGAACTGCAATGAACTGAATAAAAATATCATAAAACTGCTTTACAAGATACTATTTCTGAATCCAACATGAGAAGATATCAAATTCAGTTCTTATATCTAGATCTTCAGACTGTCACAGTCACACAGCTGTAACCTAAAAATGTCCTGTATTGTGACATTCTTGGGCTTAATAACGAAGAAAATAACTGAGGTACGTTTGTATAGCCTCCCTTTTAAGACCATTACAAAATATTGTAACACAAAATAGGGACTTTTCATACCCTAATCCTTATTCATAAAATTTCTTCAACCATGAAAATATTGGATCAAAATACTGGATTGGGAAACCTCCTCTTACATAACTTTTGAATGACCCTATATCCCTTATCTGGGTCTAAGTTTAAAGTCCAAGGAGACCATATTTATAGGCCTATATTCTATAAAAGATCTTTGCTGACACTGTGTCATTCAACTTCTGGTATTGTCTGTGGTCATTTTATAAGTCAGGCCTGCACCAAATCAGGATAGCACACAGTGGATGTTTTTGAAATCAAGAAAATGCTTTTCATACTGAAGTTCATTCCATATGCAATAGTCTTATACACTCTTAAATTATGCGAGAAGATTGCATCATATTTAGGATTTACGGAAAATGTATCACCACCTGACAAGGATTTAAATCAGGAGAATTTTGCTATAGCAGTGCAAAGGAGAAACATCTTATGGAAGTACAAAATTAGCCTGATTTACTCTGCTTCACCAACAAATTTCATATCTTGGCCGTCGGGGATATGCGATTACAAGACGCTGCTGAAGGATAATGTTTCATTATACTGCATCACTCCAACAGAAGCTTGGTTTGTGGAGACTCCGGAAGATACTGATGTATACAGCTCAGATTCGGATCCTTTTCTGTACATCAGCCAATTTAAATTAGCTTCAAAGTTGTATGTCATCCCCTTGCAATCTCTAATAGCGCTCGGAGATTTTATCGGACATCCGAAAGTCCCTGTGATTTTGCTATCCAGCCACGGAAGGTGTGGGTCGACCCTTTTAACACAAGCCTTCGAAACAAATCCTGGTGCTCTAACTTTTGGTGAACCGGATGCTTTCACCAATGCAATGTCATTAAAATGGAACGACAGACCAACAAAGGAATACTTACAATCAATTCTCACTGCTATTATGAAGATAATGTGTCGTGAAATGCCAACGAGAAAGGTATCGCTTTACTGCATCAAAACGAGAAGTACATGCATTGGATTTGTTGACTTAATCGCAGAAAAAATGCCGGAGGTGAAAAATCTTTATCTGTACAGGAATTGTGCTGATTCTGTGGCCTCAATGGAACACTCCTTCTCCCAAGGAACTGAGATTGGTCGGCTTATTGGTAAGATTTTGAAAGTCAAGTGGTTTCGATCAATTCTTTATTGGATATATCCAGACCTCCCAGAAGGAAAAAGAACCATTATGAGTCTACTCAATTTGCGATATAACATTGTCTTTAACTTAGCCTTCATGGCTTCTGCGACACCCCTCGGCTTCTGGACTGTGAACTGGGGAATTACTTGCGCTGAGTATTTGCGCCTGAGGAGAGATGGAGTCAAAATCGCCGGCATACGTTACGAAGACTTCATTTCCAACACAGAAACAGTGATCCAAGGATTGACCCAGTATACAGGGATCAAGCTTGATCCGAAAGTAATCATTACAGAAGTAATGAAGAAAGACTCACAAAGGGGAACTGAAATAAGCAAGGATAAATTGGCCTCTTTCAACAGACTTGTTCCAGATGATAAAACCAAAGAAGAAATGAAGTATATCTGTGAGGTATTGGGCCTTCCTGAACCCAATGAAACAACACTACTAGAAGGCACAATCGCTGTGAACTTATAAGTTTAGCTCTGTACTAAACTGAACCAAATAAAAAACGCAAAACTATTTCCAGCGCTGTATTTTTCTGTTTATCAGTCAGATGGGCTGTTGAGCTGATGCATATGTGTAATCAGGTGTCAAATGACTCAGTTCTATAAAATTGTCAAATTCTGACCTTTGTATACTCATCTGTGGCGAGGTTTATCACACTGGGGTATGGTGACTGGATGGGGGTATCAGGCACTCGAAAGGGCAAAACTAATGATTTAGTGTGAAAGCTTGAAGAAAAATATGAAAAAGTCCACACAATTTGTTTCAGTTAGTGCCTCTTAACTTGTTAAAATGTTGTTGTTCGATCAGTCAGGTCAGAGTTTGTCACACACAATGATATTGCAGTGAAATACTGCAACTATGGAAACAGGTCAAGTAATGGCCTATACACATGCAACTGAGTGAAAAAGGCCTAGGGTCTGTCAAAAAGACCTCTAACAACCTGTATGGCATCTGTAGGACAAATGACAGTACCATTTGTGCCCTTCTTATGCTTTTCTTTCCGGGCAGACGTGTGGTTGTGAGAATAGCAAAAGGAGGGCACAGAAAGTGTTGATGTTTACCTCTGCAGCTGACACACAGGTTGTTTTAAGTCTTTCAGATAAACTTCAATCGTTTTTCACTCCATAGTTATTGTTTAGGCTGTTTGAGGACTTGTTTCCATAGTTGCATTGTTCCATTGGAATATCATTGTGTGTGGAAAACTTTCACCTGACTTCTTAAAAAACTAATTTTTTAGCAAGTCAGGTGGCACTAAATGAAGTGAATTGTGTGGCCTTTTGCATCATTTTCTTTAAGCTTCAACATGAAATCATTAGATTTACCCTATGGGGCGCCTAATACCCCTGTCCACTCACCATACCCCAATGTGATAAACTTGGCAACAGACATGCAAAAAATGGTCAAACTTGAGTGATTTCATGCAACTGAATCCTTTGACACCTGCTTGCACAGAAGCATACACTCAACAGCCCATATGAAGCATTTCTAGACAAATAAAGCCCTAGAAATAGTTTTGCGTTTTTTATTTGGTTCAGTTTATATAGAACCTCTTAGGGCCTACAACATTATCAATTGAAATAATCTTTTTTACATCCATGAATAATTGAATATCAAGGTCCCAAATTGAGTAAAAATACTGAGAAGACTCCTAAGATATTTGTTTTATTATACCGACTAGATAAGCAGACAAAAATATTGCACTATTATTACTAGTTTTGATGATTTTTTTTTGTCATTACTAAATGCCCTAATTACCGGCCATGCTATGCATAGGACGGTAATACAGTGATATCCATCCGATGTGAGTCACGAGCCTCCAGGCCCAACCAAACGATTACAAGGGTTTATTTTATATGTATTTCTCAGTTATAACATCGTACATTCTGCCAATTTTGTCTTTTTTTAGTTAAATTCAATATTGCTAGATTTATTACCTTTTATTAATATCCCTCTATTGACGAGCACTGGGTGGGCGTGGCAGATTTTGCGCCGCCATTTTCTTGTGCATAGCACTTCAGTGCTCAGTCTCTGAGAGGTTTGAAGTTGTTTCAACGTGTCTTAGAAACACCTTCGTTGTGGCTCGACCATTTGTCGTACAGCTCGTTATTGCATATGAATGAACTCTACTCAGCACGAGCAACAGGCACATGTGCATATTTAGCCTGAGAAGTGAATATTTCTGCTTCAAATTCGCCAGTGAAATATTGAGGTGGGAGACGTGCAGTAAGCATTCTTGCAAGTTAACTTATTTCTGATATTAATTTAAAACCACACAGGACCACCAAGTAAAGGAAACATAAAAATACAATTTAAAAGTTTTTTCCCCCAATCTGCCAAACATATTAATCATGTCTATTCCAATAACAAAGCATGTGCAGCATGGTCGGTGCTGTACTTCTAAGAGTACTTGTTTTATTTCCTGCACTCTTGCAGTGCATTGCTTTTCACATTTTGGAAATTTTAACCTTTTGAATAAAATTTAACATTCATGGAAAAAAAATTGTGGAGAAAAAAATTTTGGAAAAATAAATTTGGGAAAAAGAAAAAATTTTGCAAAAAAAACTTTTAGGGCATTAGTCCTGGTCAATATACTAAAATAATGACTGACATGTGACCAGCTCTCAGCCAATGACAACTCTGCTTTCATGATGGAGGTATTATAAAGTCTTGAATTGCATGACTGGCCACTTCCTGCCTTCTATGTCAATGCTATATTTTCATCAGCACAGTATGGATCTTTATCTGCCCATTCCTGAAAATGAATCACATAAGAAAATGTTTATCTACAGAGTAGCCAGGTCATGGAATAATTTACCAAGTAACCTTAAAGAATGCAACAACCTAGAACAGTTCAAGAGAATGTTGAAGCACCTTATTAATAATGCAGCTCATGTGTAATTATTAAGAATGTCTGTGATTGTATGTTATTTTATGTTTTTAGTTGATTTTATGTTCTTAGTGACATTTACAAATGTTTTTTACATAATTATATATGTTAAAATTGTATTTATCATTGTTAATGATGAAGGACGCAGTTGAGAAAAAGCAAATGCTGCACTGGCTATCCTTTTAAAATATATTTGAAAAAAAAATCAGCCCAAATCTCTGTCATTGTCATAATTATAAAATCAAAGTTGTGTTCAAAGCTGTTGAAATTGTGATGTCATCATTGTCATGTGTGGATTCAGTGTCACAGCTGGCATTTCCATTCCCAGGTATTGCAGTAAGTGTAAAACAGGTACCATCTGTGATGTCATACCAGCTGGGTCAGATTCCCTAGCCTCTTGCCAATGAGAATTCACCTTAACTGTGCATCAGTTTCGTCTTGTCGCAGTGAAAATTTGGTCTGGGATTTTACATAAATACGACTTGAGACTCCGAAGCCCAGATGCCAAGCATTTTTCGCAGGGCTTTTGTGGGGAGGATGACAATCTCAAGTGTTACAATGAGGGAAAATTAATGGGATTGAGGCACTCCTTAACAAAATATAGCTAGTCCAAAAATTGTGAGAAACAAGGCACACATCTACTCTAGACCAAAGTGAAGCAATGCCCATCAGACGCTTTAATTCGATGAAGATCATAAGCCATAGTCACTCCTGAAAAAAGTGAGAACCAAAAACCACATGCCCAATTCAGACGCATGCTAGCTTCTTCAGATTAGATGACATAATTTGATTTACAAGCCATAACACAGACTTTTTCGAAGACCCCAAATAGAAAGAAGCCAGTCCAAACATAGTGAGAACCAAAAAGCATACTTCGAAGGGATACAAGCCGCTTCAAATGTTATAATTAGGATGAATTCACAAGCTTTTACAGACAAATAAAAAGCCAGTCAAGAAATAATGAGAACAAAAAAGCAATAGCGCAAATCAAAGAGTCTCCGTTAATTACATCCAATCAGCCCCTCACTGGGCTATTTGGAGACTGTAGCAAAAGGGACATCCAAAATCAAAGAGAAACATGACCCTGCAGATGTTAGAATTTGCTAAATTCATGTTTTGATATGCAGTCGATTGCCTTTTTTCAAACTTAACGAAAGCCAGAACCTTCAACTTTTCGTTTTAACAAAGAACCAAAACCCAAATCAAGACACAAAAGTTCATCTTGGTCAGGATTCATTTATTTGATGAAACTCACAGGCTGCACCGAGGCAACCGTTTAATATATAAACTTTTAATGACAAACAGAAATATCAAATACAGATACATGTGTCAATCAAATACAAATCAAACAATTGAAAAATTCGAATCTACATCTACAGTATTCTAGATGTTACCAAAAATAATCTAGTGTCATATCATAATAAATGACAGGTTTCGCAGTTCATGTAAAATTGTCTTTCATAGTTCATGAAATATTCACATTGGTCCCAGTTTCATACATGTTATTGCACAAAAGTCAATAAAAGCAAAGTTAGGATACATCTCGACATAGACAGCAGCACCGGTGAAAGCAAAGTGCAAGGGAGGCACCAAAGTTTTAGATTTTATTCACATTATTTTATTGAGAAAAGAACCCACGGCATGTATTATGTCAGGGCTTTTATTTGACATGAGTATTTTAAACTGTTGTATGCTATCAAGATTACAGAAATTAGGGATTATGCTGCTAGCTTTATTTACAAGTTCTATTCTCTGTGCAGTATTATTGTTGCATACTAAAAGGCAATGTATCTCGTCTTCAATGTCACATTTTCTAAGCTCTATCGGAGTCTTGGGTATATTAGGTCTTCCTGTCTCAATTTTTAGATTGTGAGAGCTTAATCTGAATCTTGCAATATTAGTGGATGTTTTCTTTGGGAGATTCAAATTTAATAATCACTCTTTTACTTTATATTTATAAGAATTATCAATAAACAAAAGACACATCAAAATGTTAACAGTACACATCAACAACTTTATTATTGCCCTCGAGTACTATGATCATTAACAGAACATGGCATCACAATAACGAACAAATTATACGGACTTGGTTAGCATAATCGCACTCGGTCAGCATTAATCGCACTCCAGTGGTGATATTAACAGTTAATCCACATAAATCCCAATAAGACAATAACTGCAATTCATATATATACACATTTAAAACAAGACAATGAAAAATATTAACAATATCAATATTCATTATATTATTATATTATACATAACATTTGTTATCATCTATGCGTAACCATGTTAACTGACAATTTATTTCAAATCAATTAATTTGTAATCAGTAACATTACCACTTGGTGACAGTCAGCAACTTTCTCATGATATGTGATGAGAATGATTTACCGTAGCAACAAAATTAGTAATGATTATAATTTCCCTAGCAATGCACTTAGTAACACATGTCATCTCCATGCCAACTTACTTAGTAACACATATCATCTCCACAGCGCCATGCTTAGTAACACATATCATCTCCATGGCAACATGCTCAGTAACACGTATCATCTCCATGGCAACATGCTTAGTAACACATATCATCTCCATGGAAACTTACTAAGTAACACATGTGACATATCATCTCCATGGCAACATGCTTAGTATCACATATCATCTCCATGGCAACATGCTTAGTAACACATTTCATCTTTATAACAAATATCATCTCTGTAGCAATGCACATCAACACACATATCTCCATATCAACATACTTAGGAACACATCATCTTCATACTGAAGGGTTGATTGATGAGATGGGAGAGGGAGCCCTGAACAACATGTTACACATTTACCCCATGTGAGGGATCTTTTACTTGCCCAGCATAGACACTGATACAAGGGGCTGCCAATTTAACGTCTCATCCGAACGACATCCAGCTGGGATTTTGCCATGAAGGTGCACTGAAAATTTTGGGTTCCCCACCCGGGGTTCAAACCCATGCAGGCAAAGACCTTCAACGGAGCAGGCCGGAACATAAGCCACTTGGCCACCCAGCTGCCAATACGAATGTTTAATGGTCGATTTTGGCTCATGATGGATATTGCAGACAACCAACAGCAAAAACCTTGGAATGGCTACAGAAACATGGTGAAACGTTTTCAAAACGTTTGCAAAAGTTAAATGGATTGGGTTTGGACAATTATGATGTACACTGTACTTTTCTGTGTTTTTAGAAAACCTAAAAAAATAAGTGAAAACAACATTCTTCCTCTCAAAAACTGTCACAATCTCAAATGAAACTCTATATAACACAGCAGAATTTTTGAAGCACCAAAAATAGCCTAAAAGCTGCATCAGAATATATGTGCAGAGGACAAATTACAGGGGCATATACCGGTATGCACAATTACAAAAATACACGTTTTATGTACATCATTTTTAATGTTTTAATTAATGGAATTGCTATAACTAAGACATAACATACAAGTGCAATGACATCTCAATAGAAATATAGGTTAGGCCGGACATATTGGACATATTTAATTCTTAGCTTCTTGAGTTGACCCAACCGATTTTCTGCATACAGAAAAAAAATTTAACTTACCAACAATTTGTATTAATTTGATAAAAAAATTGGGTTTACAGCTATTCTTTTTGTCCTACTGACCGACCCTAGAAAATGTGCCTAAAGAAGATCCGAGAACCTAAAGATCAATGAAGTCTGGCCTTAAATGCATTAAAGTTGGCTGCCTCCTCACAATATAAACTTCACTCATCCTCAAACATTTTTTTTACTCAATTAAAATGAATTAAAAAAGAGAAGAATAATCAAATTTACAAAAAAAAAAAAATTTTGTTAAAGCAATAAAATGTCAATTGACACTGAAATTAAGCAAAGGCAGAGCCTTACTGCAAAAGTTGACACAAACTCAAAATTATTTAAGAGTAACTTCATTTTATGAATTTCAACTCATAATAATTAGTTATTCATAGCTAAAAATACCATACTCATTAATCAGTACCCAATACCTAGGTTAAATTACACAAAAAAAAATGGTGAGGGTGTTATGAGAATGTCATTATCAAAATGCTGTAACTCTTAAATGCAAAAATGGATTTTTGCGATTACTGTCTCATAGATAAAATAATTTGTTGGTTTTCTTGATGGCGAGGTAGTTACAATCATCGAAGATAACACAATCTATATATACATACATAATATATATATGTAGATCATACATAACACATCAATGACATCATACAAGAAAGAAGCAACGATATAGCTCTGGGACTAATAAAACGGTAACATTAAAAAATCTAATGGCACACCATTCTAAGATAAAATCTGGTCAAGACCAAATAAATCAGATGATTTTTGGGTAAAATCAAGGTATAAAAGCCTTTTTTATAAGTTCAAATGCAGTCAGCCCTGATTATACATGTAGACAAATAATAATAAAACAAAATCATATGCTGGCCCTTTTGCAATCCATATTTCAATATGCTGGGTCTTTTTGCAATAAAAAATTTTAAATGCGCATCAAAATGCTGGGCTCTGGGCAGGCTATAAATTCTGGAACATCATAACCAGAAAAATTTGATTGTAGATAAAACTCTTTCAGATACTTTGCAAGCTGTCCAGTTGGTACAATGCTGATTTTTACCTGCAGGAGCTCTAAAATACCGGTATCCAAAAAATACCGAGGATAAGTTTAATAATAATTTAATTAAAAGGCGTCTTTTTTGCATTCTAATAGTGACCTGGCGCAGCTGTACCAGCTTTGAGAGAATGCTTTTTCACAATGAACACACAAATGGCTGTTCACTCGACATGTTACAATTAATGGTTCTTCATTAGCTTCCTTTCGCTTTAATTACAATTTGTTACATCTTAATTTGACATTGTGACCTCGTTCGATTTGTTTTTCTGTTTTCGTCGAAAACCAAACATCAAGATTGATTAAAATTTCTGCTGCATTGTTGTTTTTTTTCCATTTTCACCACTATTGTCACAAGCAGAAATCCAAATAAGGGCAGCAGATAAAAAATAAATTGGGTCAGTTGAAAAAAAAAATGCAAAAAATTTTATTACTCAAATCATCATGGGGAGATAAAAACATATTTTGGAAAATTGTCAATTCAGGTCTCATGGGCAAAGGAACGGTTTAAATCATCAATTCTAGGATGAAGGGGGTGGAAGGAATCTAAATTAATCATACAACATGCAAGAAAAGCACCCACGGCTGACAAAGATTACTTTATTAAAACTCAAAATATTTTTAGCCCCAATTGTAGAACGATATCATTAGGATACCGCAAAAATTATCACAACAACCCATTAAGCACCTAGTTCTATTACTAACAATTAAAAAAATATCAGAAGTTAGTCATAGTTTAATAATAAGCCAATAAATTTTATATTTGTAGGTGAACACTGAAGCAATTATAAGTAAATTCATTTTATATTAGTATGTGACTTCCACAGCAATTATAAGCCTTTTTAGAGCAGAATAGTTAGCATTTCTCTCCCAATCAACAAGCATTGTGAAATGTGTAATGATATGGAGTTGAAAACAACGAAATTCTAAGAATGGATATATATAATTTTTCTTTAACATTTACCTTCAGTTTGAGATAACCTACTTTCTAAGCTACTAATAAACAAATAACAAGAAAATAGCTGACAAATTTACATTTCGTTTCTTAGACCGTAACAAATATGACTAATGTTTTCAAAATTTGCTCAATATTATGTGTCTAACATAATGATTCGATCACAATTCATCAAAAATAAATCTATAAACTGTAAGACAACCAATTTTCTATATGGCTGATAAAACTCAGCAATAATTCTTTATAATAGGCCTAATTCTATTTCATCATCTTTGATATATATTACTGTTGTACACAGTACAACAAGCTGTAATTAACATGATAAAACCACAACAATAATAATATATCATAATTTTTCAACACAACTTAATAACCATAACATTGACAGCAACTGTAGCTAGACTTCAAAGTCCTATGTAGATAAATAGAATAGAACTGTGACAATATAATCAACAAACACCGGATAATTCATATTCATAATAATTCTATATAATTATGATATAATCTAATAATCTATTGACAATAGGTGCAGGATTGGACGGTATCCAAAGAAGGAATGAGCAAGAACCAATAAGAATAAATTTCTCATCTTGGACGATCGCAAATTTAGCCTGTTTTTAAAGATGACTTGATCTTATTCTGCAACAGATAGGTTTTGCTAGACGTATATATATATACAGGTCCAGTGAACATGTGGGTTGCCATGACAACAATATTAGATAGCACTTGTACACGTACATGTCATGCGTAACATGCAGCAAAACCTCTCTAATGACATAACTGTGACACTGTAAACCAAAACAATTCATATGGTATAACTGTACAAATGTATTTTGATCTGGTCGCAATTCTCCCTGTCGCTATTACACGCTCATTCCAATCACTACACATTTTAAATTCACTAAATTTCACGTAGCCGCCAATAATCTCTATTTCATCACTAAACGATATATTTAATCACTTGTAATTACATGACAAGCTAACCTAATAACAATCTATTGACAATAAAGATCTAAATTGATAATTTATTAGCATCTATTGCCATAACAATTAATTGCCTATAATTGATTTTTCAGTATCACAAAAGTCATTGGAATTATTTGGTGATGATTACAAGCTGTTCCGTGGGATATTAGCGAAATCCTAAAAGGCACTAACTTCTGAGAATTATAACTTTATATTTCTCGTATATATTATATATAAAGCAGCTTCCTTAGATAAAGTTAAAATCATTGAGCTTTGGTGTTGATATTTTTTGCAAGAAATATAGAAACTACAGACCTATTTCAAAGATATGAAATATTGCAATCAGTGTTGGAGGTCTCGAGGCCGGCCTCGTCCTCATGGCCATATTTTGACGAGCTCGACCTTGGCTCGGTCTCGAATGCCAAATCCTTGGACTTGCCTCGGTCTCAGGTGTCTTTGGGCCAGTGTTTGAGGCCTCATTTTGAGGGCTTTGGTCTCGGAGGCTCATGCCTCAGTCTCGAACATCCCTGCCCAGACTATATCACTGATTGCAATAGTTTAAAGTACGAAATGAAGTTGTATCATGAATTTCAATTGCAAGTTGTTGTTTTTTTTTTTTTTTGTAGGACATTTTTCCTTCTCTACCCAATTATTAATGCTAATCTGCCTGAAAAAACTGTCTGTAATTGAAAGAACTTCTTCCATTTTAAAATTTTTGTCATTTTGTCCAAAATATATGCGGAAATATTCAAAATGTCTGGCTTTGTATAACAACACACTTATTAATAATTTGAAATATTGATTTTAGAATTCAGAGCAATTTGGCAAGTATAGATCTGCAGTTAGACAGAGCTATTTGGCAAGCTGCTGACAATTTTGTCGGTCAAAATTAAATGATGCTATTTTCTATGGTGATTCACATAATTGACTTATTTTGAAGGAGTTGGCATTTCAAAAGTTTCACAAAAAAATTGACAGTAATTTCAAAGTGCTTAGCCGCTTATCCTATATCTTCCTGAGATAAACAAATATATATATGGATGGAAATATCCGAGCTGTAATCAACAAATTCTTAAAGCAAAATCACTTCAGGGAGCTCTGCCATTATCATGCAAATTAAGAAACTTGTACATTATTTGTGCAACTGTATTTCATCATTTAAGAGCCTATTTCCAATTAAAGGCCCTCTTTAAAGTTTAAAGTGTTCTTAAAACACAAATTCGATGCTATTTAAAGCTCAAATAAATCCCTATCTCAGATAGACATATGTAAGACATAGCGCCCTCTCCCTTATTTGAAGAAATAAAGTATTTGTACAAATACTTTACGCCCATCACAAAGCTAATTAGGCTAAATCATATTCATGATTAACCGTTAACTAAATGAAAGCAGTGTACTATTCAATGTTCATGCAGGAATATGAGTTTTAACAAAGTTGTTTTAAGATATGCATTATGTACGTAGACCTTCCTAAGTTAAAGTCTTTACTCTGATCAATTCGGTCCAAGGCATTGTTTACCAGGCACTGTCGCAATCTTTGATGAGCAATTCATATCATTCCAGAGAAGTCAGTAGATGTATTCGCATTGCAGGTATAATTAGAACAAGATTAAATTCATGCAGGCTTAAATGCAAGTTTAAATGCAAGTTTAAATGCATTTTTGAGGAGGAAATATTTTGTAGACTTTTTCGTTTACAAACATCCAATTCAAAACTAACTTTCAAATATTTTTTGCAATTTAAATTGGGAATGCACGCATTGCACAGTATCTATCTTATAGTCTAACTGGAAATCGTGTCATTGTATATATGATTAAATCAGCGTATTGTTTTACTATGTATTTTGATATGTACATATCACAACACTGAGACTATCATCATTGTGTTCATAATTCCAGACTATTAATTTTGTGCACAGACTGCTGTATAAATAAATCATATATTGCAAACTTCATCCTAATAATAGGCATACAGCCATACACTTTTGAGTTTAAACTCAATTCACCAAAATAAAATCTATATACCCCTGACAACTCGGTCAAATCGCACTGTTCAACCAACGCACCAAGTTCTATCGCCATTTTTTTCAAAAATGGTTTAGGTTTGTCAAACTATTTCAGAACCATAACATATGCACTAAATTTTAACTGCACTTGAATCACATTAATTTGTTTACAAAACACCCATTCACTCTCAATATTACAACATTCACTGAGACAAACTGGGTCACTATATAATAGATAATAGATTTGTGTAATTTTATGTACAAATTGTCATTAACAACCAGCAATTCATATTTACAATCATTTCTGTGTCATAAACCACTGTTGTACGGCAATGTATGCTTAACTAGGATATATACCAGTTTTAACATCAATTTCTGTACATGGACAACCTTTCAGTTGGTAAATGAGTTACTTCATTGATAATTATATCAATTATCATTATCATTAAACAATTGCTAAGTCTGCTTGTTCAAAAGATTTGACAGCTTGACATTTTTCGGACTTGCCGTGCGAATATTTAAAATCGAGGAGAAGTCGAACGTCTTGGTGTCTCCGCCCATAGCCTCTAACGCTTGGAGATTTTCCTCCCAGACATCTGTAAGAAATCAGAGGCTATTAAAGAACAATGGTATCATTAAAAGGTACATGGTCAATTGGTATCCGCGGACAGTCTTGGTCAATTTCAATTCAATTTCTGGTAATCATTTATTTTGCTCATTGGTTTACATTTGCAAATGAACTATACTATGAAAAGAAAAGATAAACACTAATGAGCTAGGTGACCCCTTTAAGATACCTACCAGTATCGCTATCATAGGGCCAAACATGATTTGACCACTGTCTGGTCAGTTGTAAAAACACTGACTTTTTTTGAAGATTTTGAAAAAATTCCATATTTGCTACTTTTAAATGTATTCAACAATGTCTCCGCTATCCAAAATGAAAGAATCTGTTATTAGATAACTCCGTAAATATCAAGCATGTATGCCAACCTTTCCAGATGAACAAAGTTCTGAATGAACGACATCAATCAAATTTGTACAACAATGCATCTCTTCTAACAACCTAATAATTTCCTATGAAAAGAGCAAGACACTCCTCCAACAAATGATATAACAGCCATGACATATTGTTGAAATACAAGAATAATTCATGAATTTGATTTTCTATTGCCTAAAAATATTTAGAAAATACATTACATTTCATGTGACAATAAGTTTTCTGAACAAACTATACTAGAAGAAATCATAAAACTAGTACTTCAAAGAAATGCGAGAGCTCCAGACAATTGGCCTTACATAGTTCAACATGAATAAGGAGTTTTTCATAAAATACAATTGCGGTACTCACACATTAATAAAATCTGCATGTATGTGTAATATCTTCGCAATATTTCTGCGTAAAATTCTCGTCTTGAGTGGCATCATTTTGCCGAATACCTGGGATGAATCACTGCATATCCTTTTATTAGAGCTCTTTGCAGATCGGCGGTCCATCGGAAATATTCTTTTTAATTTGCAAACTGGCTTTGCCATGTCATTAACAGTTACCTGTTGGTTTCCTAATCTTCTTATCAGGTACATACTTCAAATTAGTTAATAAGTTTATTATCACTTATGCTGCTAGATTTGATATGTGCTGAGTAAACTGATCAAACAATAACTGATTCAAACAAAATCATAAAAACGTTTTTAAGCCAGTGACATCACAAGACCAAATTGAATTTTCATTTGCAAGAAATGAGCAAAATGTGTCAAAAGGTCACATTTCAATGTTTTTTAACTGTTGGATACCACATTTTAGCAAAATAAATTTCCTTTGAATAACTAAGACCATGTTAATAGAAATTGATTTTAAATTATTTAAATTGGGGGTTCTTCTTGATATTTTTAGTTCTTTCATTGCCATGGCGGGAAATTCAAATGCCATTTTCTCAACGTTTGATGTTTCGCGTCATCAATGTTTGAGGTGCCATATCTATGGATTGAATGGAGATATAAAAACATATGAACCATCATTTTAAAGCCCATTTCCAGTAGAATAAAGTCATTTTCACAAACTAAATATGATAAGGGGCCGACTTTGAACCCTTTTTGGTGGAGCAGGTCACATTAACCATATCATCTATTTCTATGTTAATCTCAATAATTATCCTGGCCATTCCTGGGATATATATATATATCATCATATTGACGCTAATTGCATTCCCTACTGTGGAGAAGAACGCCAGATAACCATTTCCTCTTATTCATTATTTTTCCCACGCATAAATAAATCAATGGCATATACATTTCTGTGTTATTTTAAACTTATAATCAAGTAGCATCAATTATCAATATACCTGGGGTAGCATCCACCTGGAAATTGCCAATAACTTCATCCTGGGCCCTGTTGACATCATCAAGACTCGGCAAAATGCGCATGATCTTCACCCAGAGTTGGGTGCTGTTGGGTCCGTGGTTTTGCTGTAGGCTATGCATCAAGACGTTGATGTAATGGTCTTGAAGAACTTGGGCTAGTTCTGGTTGCTTGACTTCTTCACGGTCTGGAAATATAACAGAAGGACGGAGTGAGCGCTGAATGACCCTCTGTTTCTGGTATTAATACCAGTCTGTCTCATTTCTAGAATGGGGGGTCGTGGTGAAAAATCTGACAAAAACAGCATCAAAACATCACAAAAATATGATAAATAAATTAAAAATACCATGCATAGCATGTAAAGCATCAGCTGCAGAAAAAAAAATTGCTTGAAAAAAATGTGAAAGATCAAGCTGTTATGTTAGATAAAATGATAGGAGGCAAAACTACTGTTGTGGCAGGATTCCACAGGAATTTGAATTTCATTCTGTGTAACCTGGTTATTTATTTACCAATTAATTTCAATCCCTCAATTAGACAATTCTAATCAGTCAATGGCTGGGGAAGGTCTAATATGAAGCTACACTGTGAAGTGCAATCATCTTTGACACCTGTCAGCATCACCCCATTTATTGTTCCTCAATGGCAATTTAGGAAACTGGGGGTAAAACAAAGTTCAGGAACCCTCCAGAATTGTAATTTGCATGATTGGATATTTCTCTGAGTACATTGAAGATACAAATTGTCAACCGCTGCATTGACCCGCAATTGACGCTCGTAAATAACGAGCGATAATAGGGGTTTTGACAGCCTTATTTTGCTGTATTGACAAGGCAAGTGGTCAGACGGTCGAGCAAGGTCCAATTACGCCTAACTTGATCTTTATATACCTGTAAGTCATCTACAAGGCCGTATATGATCAGTGCCAATGAAATTTGTCAGGAAACATGAATTGTTGTTCCTCTCGTCCTCCATATTGGAATCCCAGAGAAATGCCGTGACCTGATTGGCTGATGAAGTTTTTAATCTTTTTTTTTAATAAATGATTTAGTCCAGCGGCTAAACGACAATTTTTGGTCATTTTGTGCACTTTTTGTTACAAGCATGAAACTTTGCACAATGTTTCTCTAAGGCATAACAAGTGTTTTTGGATATGGAGCCATTTTCAAATATGGCCATATTCAATATGGCAGCTGTTCCAATATGACTACTCAAAAACTTAGCAAACCGACGCTGGAAATTTCCGTTTCTTTAGATATATATTGATTCCTATCATTCTGCTGCAAGAGTAGCTCCACATTAATGTTTGACCCACCAAATTAAAGCGTACATTCTCTACTTTCATTCGATACCCCATTTTAGTGTTCTTGAAGTTTTATTGTTGTGTTAAAATATTTTGAATGGGATCAACTTTGTAGTGATGCAGACCGGACCACTTTTTAGAGGGTGGTCCGGTATTTACAAAAGTGGTCCGGTCCTGGTCTGGTCCAGGGTGAGGTGGTCCGATTTTGTTACTGGACCGGTCCAGAAGCGGTCCATCGGCGTTTCGAAAATTATGATAAAAATGAGGGTTTAAACAACCTGTATGATATAAATTTCATTTTTTGATATGACAAAATTGATGCCACACCCTTCATGACATGAAAAATCACTGGACCGGTCCGGACCGGCACTTAACCGGTCCGGTCCAGCACTGGACCGGTTTTTTGTAGGTGGTCCGGTATTTTGGCGGTCCAGGGCTGGACCGCGGACCGGACCGGTCCAAGGCGGTCCGGTCTGCATCACTACAACTTTGTTACCACAAACATCGACATATTATTTCACAAAATCATTAAGTAAAGTTTACCAAAACCTGTGTATATACACCAAATTTCCCAAAGTAGTAATATAGTGTAAAGTATATGAAACAAGAGATCATTTGATATCAAAATTGTCCATCTAGGTTCAGTAGAAGTCAAGTTATAAGGCTTTTGGTCAAGCCAGTAAAGTCAGATTTTTTTCGTTTTACTCATGACATTGCATGTACTATACTGTCATTATTTTATCAAAGGTGACAAAGTCATAAAGCATCCATTTTCAAATATGTCTATAAGCCTGATAGCTAAAGAACATGAACAAGGGATATGCTGAAAAAATCTATTTGGTACTAGTCGTGAAAAAAGGTACAATCATCAATCATAACTTGTAACCAGAAACACAACCGAACATGAGTCAATTATTAGGGGTTATCATGTATATGTCTGCTAGTAGATGATGTGCCAAAGAAGGCAAATGCATTGGCAATGATAGTCCCATTTAGTTTCAATTCTGTGCACTTCAGTGCAACCTTAATCACTTGCATTAGCAACAACAGCTTTTTTGCTACCACAAGGCACAAACTCGATACATGTGGATGAAGCATCGTTCCTCCATTTTCCAAATAATGGGCTTGATTTAACTTACAACACCAGTGTCCAGCATCAGGATTATCAGTGCTAGTTATATCCCGCGTTTGAGGGAATATGTGATATATCCGAGGCGTCAGCCGAGGATTATCACATATTCACGAAAACAAGGGATATAACTGACTTATACCTCAAACAAAACAAAATAAAACAAAAACTTAAGAGATTTAAAGAAGAAAATAAAACGAGAAGGATCTGAGAGAAAAAGAAAACAGTTACAAACAATGTGTCAGTTGGGATTAATTTAATAACATGAAAGCATCTGAAAAGAATCACGTTTTATATACT
The DNA here is from genome assembly GCA_026936325.1 of Platynereis dumerilii. Classification (NCBI taxonomy): domain Eukaryota; kingdom Metazoa; phylum Annelida; class Polychaeta; order Phyllodocida; family Nereididae; genus Platynereis; species Platynereis dumerilii. The sequence continues at coordinate 106,781 of JAPTHN010000033.1, forward strand.
GAAAATTCTTTGAATAAAAGAAATTAGAAAAAAAAAAAAAGCAAAATGTGGAAAAAATGTAAGGAAAAAAAATTGATGAAAAAAAAATAATAAAAGAAAAATTTGGGGAAAATGGCAACTTATTTGGGGGAAAATGTTTGTGAAAAAAAAAAAAAATTGGAAAAAAATTAAGGGAGGGGATGGGAAACTTAAAAAAATTGTATGAAGAAAAAGATTGGAAAAAAATAATTTTGGTAAAAAATTAGGGGGAGGGGAATTAGGAAAAATATATATATATAGTCTATGGGGGAAAATTGTAGGCAAAGGATAAATTGTGGACAAACAATTGTTAAACAATCAGAAGAATATATTCATTTGGATTGTTAGGTTGCAACCATCAGATGAGAAAGGGGGGTTGGAGTTTTTATTTCATTGAAACTGCAGCAGTAATTGGGCCCATTTATTTTGAGTGTATGACGTCAAATACTTGTTTCTGAATCAAACAAAATACCTCCACCACTTATTTTAAGACTACTCAAAAGGAATTGATTTATCTCACCAAAACGAGACATACAAGCAATTTTTTATTTTAAAATAAAAACTTCAAAGCTTCCTCCCCCTCCCTGAGATCTAATATGGTTGACCCCTTAGTTGTGTTATTGACATTAAAATCTAAATTGGGGTCAAATTAAAGGATTAACGGATTTGTCATAGGTGTTCCGTTTTATAATACTTTTGTTTTATTTTTGTTGAACTTTTGTTGGTAATTCACTGTTTAGTACAGTTTTGCTGTTTGTGTTATGAGCTTTGTTAAACAATGAGGCTTATATATCCTATATACTCCCATGGGCGTATAAGTGAACAACAAAGAATATGGGCTATATACCAGCCAAATACAGTCTTCTGATTGGCTGATGGCTCATAGGTATGGTATAAGAAGTAATGAACACCTCTCCACTGTATGTCTAGCTTGGTAAGCAGCTCAATGAATGTTCTAAGTCAAAGCAGTTGAAATCACCAAGATTTGGGAGAATGGACATGATGTATCCATTTTTTTTGTCATACAACAGGACTGAAGCAATGCTAAATTTCAGTGTCAGATGTTGTCTTTAGAACATTCCAGATGGTGGAAATGATGCAGTGCAAATCTCAAATGCAATCCATAATTAATTCATCTGCTTGAAGAATTGCTGCTGTGGACACTGACAACATAACTACAACTGTGTCAATCATGACGGTCAATTCAACTTTATACAGCTTCATTTGTTTGCATTAAAATTGTGCAAAAACAGTCTGGTACATACAGTATCCCCAGTAAATGAGTATACCCCTGTGACTCTGGATTAATTTGCTCAGAGCTCCACACTCAAGTGAAATAATCCACCAAATTCATGATATGATATAGCCTAGACCTAGCAGAATATCCATGTAAACTTTGAAAGATATGCAATCAACTGACAAATATTAGGTAAAAGGGCCACCAAATAAGTGAGTACACCCGATGCAAGAGACATTGGCATGACCTGAGAAATGAGTAATTATTGCTTATAAGTGGTAGCGAAGATTTTTATTTTGGAAAATGGCATTGTCAGTGTAAATTACATCACATCCACTAAGTTTGTAGCAAAGGACAGCCAATCTCTACTGCCACATTACGAGTGGTAGAGGGTGCATCATATTGTGATGCAAAGGAATCTCTCTCTCCATTGAAAAACATTGCTGATTTGGGACGACTACCCCTGGATATGTTTTCCACTCCACGGCGTCTACAGTGGCCATTGGAATTTCCTGCTCTTTTTGTGACATAAAGTTGCTGTGATCAGGGGTGTATCTAGAAATGGCCTGAGGGGGGGGGGGGGGTCATTACATGGGGTGAATACAGGGCGCTCTGCAGCTTTTCCTATCTCTTCCATGTTAATTTTTGGCCTGGGGGAGGGGGGCCATGCCCAATGGCCCCCCTTAAATACGCCACTGGATGTGATCTATTTTGTAATTACGTACTTTGTAAACAATTTCCATGAGGTTAACATGTAAAACTTGCCAATTTTCTTATCACCCCCATGTATATTTTGCATTAGGTGTACTCACTTATTTTGCAGCACAGTTATTTAAACACTCACAACTTACAAATACGTAAGTCTGCATCATTGAAATTTTACAAACACATTTTCTTAGGTCCAAGGGATATCATACGTAGGTTAAGTTGGATTACTTAAGTTAGTTCCTGAGTCCTGACTTATAAGCAAATTAGTCAATATGTCGCTTGGGTTTACTCATTTACTGGGGGATACTTAGTGCTTCTACATGTGTTGCCATTTTGACTTCCTATATTCTAGGCTTTTAGCGTATGTATGTCAAGTAAGATAGAATATTTGAGCCTTTTGTTTTAACCACATGCTTGTGGTAGATAGTTGAGACATCATCTGCCAGTAAGTCTTACAGTTCTGTTTTTATTTCCTTAAATTTACAGGAACCCATTGAATTTTTTGTACAAGAGTTTCAGGTGGAACTCTATGACAGTCACCTTGCTCTCTCATTTCACGTGTAGAAGACTTCAAACACAATGTCCAAGTGAACACTAAGTTGGCCAATGCTCTTTCCAGACAAGGCAAAAACATACTTCTTCGGTAGCCCTGACAATTTGCAGGTTCTTAGTGGTAGTATAATATTATGGACAGTTGCTGCTCCATCAATAGTCAGTGCATCAACGCTTGGCAGATCTGCCTGTATTTGAGTCTTAAACGCATGGAATGAGTTGAAATTTATGATAAATATGAAGATTACCAATATAATAGAGTGCATGCGGATAAGATTCATCTTCATGGGCAAAAATATGTATATTCCTCAGATTGACTCCGATGTAGTTCAGCAAATTGATAATGGTCTTGTCTGAGCACACTAATTTGGAAAGCAGATTGATGACAGGGAATTGACAGTAATTACAGTTTGTTGGGTATGATGGTTTCATTCAGTTACTTGCTCAGGGACCCAGTCTGCTGCACGTTGTTCAGTTGTTTAGAAGTGATAATGCTAGAAGTCCAAAGACTAGAGTAACTACAGGCATATTTAACATTGTCATCTAGCTTTGAAAAGTTGGAAACTTAGACATTAGTTCAATATATAGTTGCACACACCATTTGCTGATTGTAAGCACACTCTCAGCATTCTAAGATATAATAGCATGGCTTGTAAGTTTCCCAAAGGATCCCCAAAGGAGTGTGTACATACTTTAAGGAAGAACTCCCCTCAACTACATTGTATGTAAGGCAAGGTCAGTATCGATGAGACTTTCTACCCATCTGCTGTCTTCTAGCAGCCACTGGCCTGAAGCTTTCTACACATTCGTACTTTCCCAGTTTGATAATAAATTAAGATTCCTCATATGATTCAGGGAATGGCCACTGAATCTGTTTTACTCAGGGGAAAGGTTGTTGGTTTGCTGCCAGCACAGGAACCTGCATGGCTGGGATTTACCAATTCTGTTGATCTCTTTTTCAAACTAATTCCATGCACAATCAAGACAGCTTGTTTACAGTCATCTGGAAACAGTAGTAGGAAAGACAGATTGGCAAATGTTGATATCTTTTTGAGCACTCTGGGAGGCATGATATACTCCCAAGGAGATGTCAGAAACAGCTTCTTCAGAGCCACTACACACTATCAACTGACGCTTCTTGAGCCACCCGCAATAAAAGAACTAAGCTCATGGCATGAGGTAAAGAGCTCAGAAGATAATCAGTAAAAATTAAAGATACCTGCAGGAAAGCTTTGTATAACCTGGGCCTCATCAAACTTGAATGCCTTCTCGAAGTGATGCACTTCAGATTGGACATGTAGCTGATGACATTGTGTTTGATATAACAGGTTAGAGAAGAATTCTTGGATGTCAGAGAACATTGAAACCCTTGTGCGGGTATGATATAGTGTTTGGTAAGCCCAGTCACTCAACTGTATTGGTTTGCAATTCTTGGTAGTCTGCGGGATGCTGAAAAACTTATACTCCTATCCCCTAAAAATGAGCTACACATACTGGCACCAATGGAAAAGGGGTCTGAGCAATATTGTCAGTCACTGACGAGAAATCATCACATAATTTTCGCTGGAACTATGGTGCCATCGAATCAAATCAAGCACATGCTGAATTGGTTGCCTCTGTCGATATATGACAAATTTTGTCATACTGCATTGATACACCCAAGAGAGATAAGCTATCGATAACATTTTGGCCGTTGTGCTGCTATGACAGAGTGAACAAATTGATATTCAAAGAAATAGATGAATTTTCCACAATACAGCATCCGCAAAATACTGTAGATGAAAAGCACATCCAATATCAACCATGCACAGCAAATGCACAAGATTTTGCTAAATGGATATTAGCTTGGTTTCAAAAATCCAATGGCAATTGACTTGCACAAGATTCTTCCTTATAAGTCCCAATGCAGGAGAAACACACCATTAGATGTTTGTTACTTTTCATTGATAATTATTTATCCTTTTCCTCATCATTACAACAGCAGATTCATTTGGGCATCGTTTCATACACAGTTTCCAATGATTAGCAAGCTGGAACTACTCTTATCTTAGTTAAATGATAAGTTATCACCAAAATGACTACAGAAACGGGTTTTGCTCATACGAAAACCCCAAAATTGATGTGCTGCATGATGTGGTAGAGCTGAAGGATAGCACGGTATTATTTATACGATAAAATCCAAGATGGCTGCCAACCGCCATCTTGAATTACATCAGATACATGTGTCTGCCTTTGTAATGTTATCACTTGATGTTTTTGACCATGTTATGCCACATATGTGACTTCTCAGTTATCATAATGGCATGTAATTCAGTTTTATTGAAATTTCATGGTCGCCATTTTGAAATGGCGGCCATTTTGAATTTAGAGATTTTTCAGAATGGCTCCATATCCAATTTTTTAGATTATATTCAGAAGATCATGTGTGCCAAATTTCATGCTTGTAACAGGAAGTGCACAATGGTTTCAGCTATCTGCTGGACTAATTGCAAAATATGAAAATAGGGGTGTAAATGGCTTGTAGTAGTGTATAAAGTTACTTTGATATTGCGAAAATATTTAAAATCGGCAAATTAGAACCGCAAAAAAGAGCATTTGATACTTCGGGTGTTTCCGCCAGATGCCGAAGTTAGCCGACATTGCCAGTCAAGAAAAAATGGCGGACGGAGAAGGTTGTGCGGGATGGGGAGAGAAATAAAATGGCTTGAATAAGAGGATATATGCGCTCGTATGTCCGGAAAATAACACTGTCTCGTGGTTAGGTGCTAATAAAGGTCCAGGAGTAATTTGGTTGGTTCACTCGTCAGATTAATAGAGAAATCATGGACGTTGTGTGGTAACAGCCTGCCTGCGACGAAAACGACGATTGTAAGAAGCGATCAGCTAGTAGTAGCTGATGCTTAAAAATTGGCTCTTCTACCCGTGAGTATGTGTATTTCTACTGTGTGATCTATAGATGAGAAGAAATCAGACCAAACACCAGTTCACATGTTTTGAGACAAACTGTAATGATATTCTAAAAAACAAATTGTACCATGTGACAATAGAGGCTTCAATGTGTCAGTTTCAACTTTCAGGGTAGCTGTTCCTCCACAGGAGCAGTTGCCTGTCAGTTGCTGCATGTAAATTCTGGCAGAGTTCACTGCCTGTAACAGCTCACTGCTGTTGTCTCTTTTGCTTGTGTAGAGAGAAAAATCTCTAAATAAATGCTAAGTATGAACTCTGTGAGCAGAGTAGGGTGAGTGAGTTAGTATTTAACGCCCTATCAGGCTCAGCACAAGAGCGGGCTATCTAGAAGCATGCAGAGAGATTGATGATTGGGGCTTTACACCCAGTATTTATGCAGTATGGTAGGCTAGCAGGTGACCTGGCAAGAGATGGATTAGAACCCTGGACCCAGCCATTGGCAGCCTAGCATAATACCACGAGACCAACCCTCCCCCCTTCCAGGAAAAATAGAATGGAAACAGCGAGACAAACTTATCGGCAGCTCAGAAATAAGTCAATAAACACGGGAAGAGGAGTGATATATACTGAATACTTGTCAGACATTCAGTGCAGTCAATATCTATACCATAAAAAAAAACAAAAAAACATAGGCTGCGCAGCAGCAAACCTTCAGCGAAAGACATCTGTAAAGTCATAAAAGCGACGTTGACAAAATTGGTACAATGCAATCGTGGCCAAATCTTGGCCTGAAATTATCTAAATACCTGCTGCCCTACCATCTGCCCGCAAGCCTGCCAGGGTATGTAAAACCATGGAAAGGCTGAACTAGACAAATTTACAGATATTAAGTTGCAGTTTCATACATGTACAGGGAATAGGTTATGAGCTGTGGGTCGAAAACCAATAAGTATATTAATTTATATTTTTCAATTTTTTTCTAAATATTTAAAAGTGTTAAAACTACCTATCAATGAGACCAGTGAAAGATCTTTATAGGCAATATGTGGATGAATTTTTGTCAAGGTACATCCAAGAGAGGCTAAGTTTTGGACCAGAAACCAAAAATTATAATTTGCAATATATTTTGTCAATATTTCAAAAAGTATAGAATGACCATGAATCACACCATCAAAAGGCACAACAGCATCATATAGGTGATATGTGTATGAAATGTCATCCATGTACATGCAATACTGGGCAAGTTTTGGGCCAGAAATGAAAAAAAATTCGTTTTTATTATTTTTTCTCAATATTTCAAAAACTATAGAATACCCATCAATCAGACCATCAAAAGGCACAATTGGACCACATAGGCTATATGTGTACCAAATTTCATCCATGTGCATGCGATAGTGACCGAGTCTTGATCCGGAAACGAAAAAAATAATTTTTTATCTTTTTGTTCAATATTTCAAAAAGTATGGATTATCCATCAATCAGACCATCAAAAGGCACAACCAGACCATATGGGCTATATGTGTACCAAATTTCATCTATGTACATGCAATAGGGCCCGAGTTCTGGCCCGGAAACTATCTATCCGCCCGCCGCCCGACCGCCCGGACGCCCGACCGCCCGCCCGGCGGACGGACAACATTTTACCAAAGTGATAACAATACCTTCTTCGAACTTCGTTCGCTGAAGGTAAAAACCAGACGCTTTATATATAATTATAAATACTTTCTTCTGGATTGCTGACTGATAAAATTTTAATCAAAATCAAAATTAGAGTTTTTTATTGATGAGATCTAATTCATATTGCGTGACCTATGTTTACCAGGGCATCCTTGACTTAGAAATCGGCCAAGTTCACTTTTGACATTTTGTGAAAAAGAGAAGATTACCAGATTTTTTCATTGATTTTGATCCATGATTATTCTACCAAACTGTAATTTGTATTGGAAATTCAATTTTGGTCGTCGCTGTCGTGTTAAAACTATCATAATAATGATTGATTACATACTCATGGGCGAGAATAAGTCAAAAGAGTCGTGCAAAACTTAGATTAATGACCCCTTTATTGGGTCGTTGCGCTCCGCCTTATGGACGACCATTGTTGAAAAAAGAACAGTAACAAACTTGCCACGTTGCTCAATTGTTCGAAAATAAATTTCCAATCTAATTCATTGTACTCCATATTCTACGAAAGAATATGGTTAAAGGATATTTTTATAAATTCAATATTTTTTTATAACAAGGGAAAAACAACAATAATTTATCAAGCAAAATAAAGAATCTATCTGGTAAACCTAATGAATTAACCACCATAAAATAAATAAGCATTAATAAGGTCCAATAACCTGGCACTTCCGAATTATTAGTTCTCACTCATCTCAGCGAAAAATTATTCTGGAACAAATTTGTTTCCCAAAATAACAACATCTGCATGAAAAACATGTTGTCCTTCAACTTGTAATTATCAGTGTGATTAACAACATATAAAAAGAAGAATTATTTTCACATAAGCTGGTGAATTCCATAGTAATGACTAATTTATCATCATCACCAAAATAAGAAACTGCCGTTAACCGTGATTAATTTACAAGTGCTGAATGGCTGAATTGCTTATTAAGAAGCTGCATAGTTGCTTGACATAATGAATGAGCGCTAAATGAAACCGCAAATCAACAAACCAATCAAAAAGACAACGGTACTTAGCAGGCCTGGACCGGGCCACCGGGCCACCGGAAGAATTCCTGGTGGGCCGATGCTTAGGTGGGCCGATAGACCAAGAAAGGAAAGGTAGAAAAATAACAAAAAAATTCTGATGAACTTGCTTCTCGTTTTTTCTACCCCAATGTAGAGAAACATGTTTCATACCATTATAATCGTTTCGAAAAGAAAGAAAATTTCAGAAAACCACAAATAGTATGCGAGCAAAAATTCATGGCTATGACAGCCTGCAAGTGCAATGCCCTTTAGCAGCACAAAACTATTCTACTACTGAGTCTTACTCTGTCACTAATGTCGATTGTCTACTTACCAGGATTGACCAGCCGTATGGACATGAGCAGTCCGATCTCCACAGGTTTAAGATTCAACAAGGACAGCTCCGTCCAGAAACGTGTCATCATGAGAACAAATTTCAACGGCAGGAAGTGCATCATCCACCAACGAGAGTAGTACATCCCGTCATCGAAGAAGAAATAAGACTCATCATCTATAAAGGCACACAGGACGGCCAACTGGAAAATTACCAAAAATATATAAATCAGTCCATCGAGAGAGAGAGTTTATTTTCAGTATCATACCCAGGTTATTACAGTATTTAAAGATCATTATTTCAAATCAATGACACTGAAGGGTCCTAAAGGAGTAATGACATTATGTAATCAATCTATGAGGGTGAAAACACCAATCTTCCATAGGGCTCTCTTGTCAGCAAAGTAATATATTAAAAAGAAACAAATAAAAAAATAAAAAAACATAATTTGTTACTTCACAACATTGGCTTTTACTGTGACTACATTTGCTTTGGAAACAATTACATGACAGGAATCTACTCTCAGATTATTACAGTATGGGGAAAATGGGAACTCTAAAATTTAATGTGATTAAATGTGCAAATTTGCTTCTGTGCATGCACAATTTGCATATGTTAAAAAAAAACCCCTGTCAGCACTGAGACTGAAATTATCATAAATCGGTTTAAATCGATCAAGCATCAGTTGCTGAACATTTGCATCAATTAAATACTTATCACCTTTTTTATCAATAACCTCTACACACACCCAACATGTGTTTACTAATGCAGAATTTCTCAATGTGCATGGGAAATTTTACAAAAAATATATAGTAACTCATCGCAGTGCAAAATATAATTGGCATATCATTTACAAAACTAATTTTCATGAGTTTCAATAAATTTCTGGTTACTTACCATCCATAAGTCGTAATAGCCAGCTTTCAAAAAGTATCCCTGATCATCTTTGTTCAGCTGAGTGAAGCCTGGAATTTCACTACAAAAACCTGAAATGAAAAAAGAAATACATCAAAATTAATTCAGCATGCAGTCATTGCACCAACATGACTAATATGCACTCATCATATAGAACATTTATAGAAACATGTTTGATTTTGTTGGATTTGGAGAATTTTCTATAAGTTTGACAGATGCTTCACACCTCACACTATGTCACACTTTCCTTCAAAATTAATTATGCCACAGATAATTGATTGTTTGCTTCTCAGATTTTCTGCATATGAAAAAAACAACAACAATAAAACAAATTGAGTTTACCCACCATTTTTTCTTCAATTGACATAATCAATAATACGAAATTGAGATTGCACTTTTCTGTCTTTATGTTTTGTCCTGCTGACCGACCTTAGAAAAAGTGCTCCGAGAAGATCTGAGAAGCAAAAGATTAATTCTGTCTGGCCTTACCGCTATTCCAGAAATACTAACTGCTAATTAATAATTATTACTTCATTTCTACTTGTTGTCTCTTTAGTTTATGATGATATTCTCATAGCTTCGTACAAGACCTACGGCAATAAATTGATATTCATTATTTCAAAATAAAAAAAACTAATTGATCCATTATTACTCAATTGTTTAGAATTACTTTCTGATGTCATGCCATAATGTCACAGCTTAGCAGGGTGATAAAATTTTCATTTATCATTTATTTCACTTTCTAAATCAATTTAGGCCACACATAATTGATTCTTAGCTTTGCAGACCCACCGACACAATAGATTTTCTGCCGACGGAAATTTTCTTTTTTTGACATTATAAAAAATTTTGATTTCACCTTTTTTTTTGTCCTGCCGACCGACCCTAGAAAAAGTGCCTTGAGAAGATCCGAGAAGCTAGAGATCAATTATGTGTGGCCTTATTTCTTCATTTTATTATTTGTTATATATTGTAATTACAAACCTATAATCCTAGTATTCCAGGGCACGATGTTGGCGAAAAGATTTTGCCAGACTTTGCCAGCTTCTTCCTTTGAGCAGTCGTAAACAAGGTTCATCGGGTGTTTCTGAAAATTGACAATAAAATGTCAAATTCTGGATATTATTGAATCGAAAAGGATGGATGGATGGAGTGGGGCTTTACGTCATGTATTTATGTACTTGGTAGGCCAACGAGGACAGGAGGAGGACACGGAATGAGGTGAAGGATGATTGAAACAGCCGTCCGACATTTGAATCGAAAAGGAGATATAAAGTAATTCCCATAAAAAAAGAGGCATTCATACGCTACGTGAATATTAAATTTTGTTTGTTCATACTTTATAGAGACATAGTTGTATATATGCGTTTTTGTGCCTCCAAAGAGGACCAGGAATGTATATTCATAAATCATATATATATCTGATAATGTTTAGGCCTAAGTCTTTTAAAATCAACTGTTTATGTTTGGTATCTCTCAGTAGTCAAAGTTTAATTTCAAAATGGACAGCGAAGCTATGCTCTCCGAGCGCCCGTTCTAGTTTGAAGTGTATCGTAAATTTATGATAAAATTATTTCTTTAATGTTGGCACAAGTGTTACAAGTTGTTCCCCAGAAATGGGCCAGTGTGATTTTATTGACAGTTTAAGATGTATCAGTTGGTCGTAATGTCAATATCATGTCATAGGACAAAAAAATACGGATATAAGTTCGAAGAGGTCACAATGAAAAGGTAATGGGTTCATTTTGGCCACAGCAAAATCTTGAAACTTCACAAAATTTCTGTTGCTAGCTTCTACATGTTCTAGGGCAGATGATCTTTACTTTGCTTCTGGTCAAAATACCATTTTCCGATCAGGGTTGTTTTGAAACCTGTCAGCAAGCAAATCAAATCATTTTTGCATGACCTTTCCCTGCAGTATACAGGCCCCAATGGGCTATTCTAGTAAATTAATGTTATATAGGCCTATAAAAAACCTTTTTTCACAATTTTTTTTTTGCAATCCAGTCTCTGACTGGCATGCCACGAAAAAGTAGGGGGATTGAGCATGTCATTTCTAAATCTCACAGGGAATTTTGTAAGGTGGTAAAAAACAGCTTGTGATCTTGAGTTGCCACTGTCATCTGTTTTTGGGCAAACGTTGTTTTTAATAGTAGGAATTTTTCACATTATTTTTTCATTGCCCTGCTGATTAGTCACTTTTCATGGCATAAAAAAATTTCTTCATTATTTATTGAATATTGATGAGTTCATTATTCAGTGGGTGCCAGCTCCAGTGACCTTTGCAACATTAAAGGGGTGAAAGCTTGTGATCATAACAAAGGTCAGGTTTTTTGGCTTTCAAAAATGTTGAGCATTTAAAATTATAAGGGATTTCTCTGCACCAATTAGGCAAGACATATTCAATTTCAGTTTCTCGGATCGAATGACCCTACAATTTTTTGCCCTCGGAAAAAAAGAGCTACCAACAATAGTTTTCAATATTTATTGATATTTAAAAAATATTTAGATTTCACCTTTTTATTTTCTTACCAACCACCCCCAAAAAAGCGCCTCAAGAATATCCGAGAATCTTAAAAATAAACTAATTCTGGCTAGACCCTAGCAGTGAGCCTGCCCAGCCCTCAGACGTCTGAGTCTCCCTGGACTAGGCTGAGTCTGGCCTCACCCCTGTGACCTTTCATTTATAGCAACAATGTAGCCAATTTTGTGACATATTCATGATAAATTTACATAACAATTTTTAGTTAACCGAATATAATCAATTTCAGCCATTTGCTATTCAAATATATTCATATAGTTCATAAAATAGACTCATTTTGAGCCGTAAAACTGAAGAATTCAATCAATTTTATTGACTAAGCTATCAATCAATGTCATTACTCTTCTCTCCTTTCTAGAAAAACAATTTTTTCAAAATGAATTAATGAATCAGTACAAAACAATTTTAGGTTGTAGATTCTTGCTTTAACTTTTGAACCATGCTCATTGGCGCATGCCTGTCAAATAAACAAGTACATCTGCCTCTGTGTATAGTTCATACCATGTCATGACTACATGCAATTCTACAGCTGTTCTTATAAATTAATAAGAAGTACCAGTAATAGGGTTATAATGCATAGAATACATTATTGCACCCGTGCGTAAATAAGGACGGCCTTGGTCAGGTGATGAGAACAGGACAAAAGGTGCAGACAGGGACTACTGTAATGAGAACAGGACAACAGGTGCAGGCAGGGACTACCGTAATGAGAACAGGACAACAGGTGCAGACAGGGACTACCGTAATGAGAACAGGACAACAGGTGCAGGCAGGGACTACTGTAATGAGAACAGGACAACAGGTGCAGACAGGGACTACTGTAATGAGAACAGGACAACAGGTGCAGGCAGGGACTACCGTAATGAGAACAGGACAACAGGTGCAGACAGGGACTACCGTAATGAGAACAGGACAACAGGTGCAGGCAGGGACTACTGTAATGAGAACAGGACAACAGGTGCAGGCAGGGACTACCGTAATGAGAACAGGACAACAGGTGCAGACAGGGACTACTGTAATGAGAACAGGACAACAGGTGCAGACAGGGACTACTGTAATGAGAACAGGACAACAGGTGCAGACAGGGACTACTGTAAAGGAAAACAGGACAACAGGTGCAGACAGGGACTACCATAATGAGAACAGGACAACAGGTGCAGACAGGGACTACTGTTATTCGATCAGGACAACAGGTGCAGACAGGGACTACTTTAAAGGAAAACAGGTCAATAGGTGCAGGTAGGGACTACCATAATGAGAACAGGACAACAGGTGCAGACAGGGATTACTGTAATGAGAACAGGACAACAGGTACAGATAGGGACTACTGTAAAGGAAAACAGGACAACAGGTGCAGGTAGGGACTACCATAATGAGAACAGGACAACAGGTGCAGACAGGGATTACTGTAATGAGAACAGGACAACAGTACAGATAGGGACTACTGTAAAGGAAAACAGGACAATAGGTGCAGGTAGGGACTACCATAATGAGAACAGGACAACAGGTGCAGACAGGGATTACTGTAATGAGAACAGGACAACAGGTGCAGGCAGGGACTACTGTAATGAGAACAGGACAACAGGTGCAGGCAAGGACTACTGTAATGAGAACAGGACAACAGGTGCATCAGGGACTACTGTAGTGAGAACAGGACAACAGATGCAGACAGGGACTACTGTAATGAGAACAGGACAACAGGTGCATCAGGGACTACTGTAATGAGAACAGGACAACAGGTGCAGGCAGGGACTACCGTAATGAGAACAGGACAACAGGTGTAAGCAGGGACTACCATAATGAGAACAGGACAACAGGTGCAGACAGGACTACCGTAATGAGAACAGGACAACAGGTGCAGACAGGGACTACTGTAATGAGAACAGGACAACAGGTGCAGACAGGGACTACTGTAATGAGAACAGGACAACAGGTGCAGACAGGGACTACTGTAATGAGAACAGGACAACAGGTGCAGACAGGGACTACTGTAAAGGAAAACAGGACAACAGGTGCAGGTAGGGACTACCATAATGAGAACAGGACAACAGGTGCAGACAGGGACTACTGTTATTCGATCAGGACAACAGGTGCAGACAGGGACTACTTTAAAGGAAAACAGGACAACAGGTGCAGGTAGGGACTACCATAATGAGAACAGGACAACAGGTGCAGACAGGGATTACTGTAATGAGAACAGGACAACAGGTACAGATAGGGACTACTTTAAAGGAAAACAGGTCAACAGGTGCAGACAGGGACTACCATAATGAGAACAGGACAACAGGTGCAGACAGGGATTACTGTAATGAGAACAGGACAACAGGTACAGATAGGGACTACTGTAAAGGAAAACAGGACAATAGGTGCAGGTAGGGACTACCATAATGAGAACAGGACAACAGGTGCAGACAGGGATTACTGTAATGAGAACAGGACAACAGGTGCAGGCAGGGACTACTGTAATGAGAACAGGACAACAGGTGCAGGCAAGGACTACTGTAATGAGAACAGGACAACAGGTGCATCAGGGACTACTGTAGTGAGAACAGGACAACAGATGCAGACAGGGACTACTGTAATGAGAACAGGACAACAGGTGCATCAGGGACTACTGTAATGAGAACAGGACAACAGGTGCAGGCAGGGACTACCGTAATGAGAACAGGACAACAGGTGCAGGCAGGGACTACCGTAATGAGAACAGGACAACAGGTGCAGGCAGGGACTACCGTAATGAGAACAGGACAACAGGTGCAGACAGGGACTACTGTAATGAGAACAGGACAACAGGTGCAGGCAGGGACTACTGTAATGAGAACAGGACAACAGGTGCAGGCAGGGACTACCGTAATGAGAACAGGACAACAGGTGCAGACAGGGACTACCGTAATGAGAACAGGACAACAGGTGCAGGCAGGGACTACTGTAATGAGAACAGGACAACAGGTGCAGACAGGGACTACCGTAATGAGAACAGGACAACAGGTGCAGACAGGGACTACCGTAATGAGAACAGGACAACAGGTGCAGGCAGGGACTACTGTAATGAGAATAGGACAACAGCTGCACGAGGGGCACATGATGAAGCCATGAATTTCAGATCATGCAAAATTGGTTTCAACTAACAAGTTATCATAAATATTCTGTTATCTCATTTATTATCATACCCACCTTCAAGTTGCCATTAATAACTTCATAAGCCTTCTCGATCCAATTCTGCTGCAGCTCGAATTGTTCAAGATAAAGCCTCTCTATAGTTTTGTAACTTTTTGCCAACAGATACGAATTGTCTTCGTCTACACTGCTTCCGATGATTTCCGAATCTCCAGATGGCGAAGAACAGCGAATCGACGACTCTTTAGTGACCATCAATTTGAGATCTAGGTCCTGGTCCTTTTCAGTGCTACTACTTGGCTCCTGGGCACTTAGGTCACAAGGGCCGGATTCACCGAGGTCATCTTCAAAAACTAAATCGAGGTCATCGTCGAATTCGTCTCCGAAGCAAGTGGTCTTGATGTCGGACATGAAGTCTTCAGAAAAAGGTTCATCAATGACGTTGCTCTGGGCACTACTGCGGGCGGTGTCGTGGGTTGGGTTATGCTTTGAGTGCTCCCTTGTTTGTAGTCTTGGGAGAGATTGAGGCCCGCCTCAGAGGGCTGCGATTCCATCGGCTGTTCGTAATTCATAGTCTGTTCAATGTTTGATTCCTGAATGACCTGGCTGAGGAGAGTCTCTATAACGGGCGAGCTGAACACATCTTTACCTATGCTCGCCGTGCTGTCGGACGAATCTGATGGTCTGTGGCCTGAAACTGATGCAGCCGACGACGTCAGCCCTTGAGGGCTCTGACTGGAGCCGTCCACGTCCATCACGCTTCGGTCGGACGACGTCATGTCGCTGAGCCCCGAATCGGAACCACTGTGCGTGTGCGGCGGCCGCTCGATGGTTACAGGCTTAACGTCTGTGGCTGATGTATCAAACCTGGACGTCCCTTGAAGTACGTCACCCTGTCCTGAATGCTGCATGGTGCTAGTGTGAGGATTAGTGTTCCAAATGTGGACGTTACTTGGTTCTGACATGTGGGGGGTTAAATACTGCATGTCTCTTTGTTGTTGTTGATGATGTTGCTGTTTTGATATATCCCTGTGGGCCTGAGTTATATCCCTGTGGCCCTGGGCCATATCCCTGTGGACCTGGGCCTGGGCCATATCCCTTTGGGCCATATCCCTTTGGGCCATATCCCTTTGGGCCATGTCCCTTTGGGCCATATCCCTTTGGGCCATTTCCCTTTGGGCCATTTGTCTATGGGCCGTGGACATTTCCGTTTGGCCCATGTGCGACATATCCCTCTGGGTCGGTGGAGCATGGCTCAGATTGAGGGCGTCCCCAACATGGGGTTGCCCACTAGGCAAGTGACCGTGATGATGATCGTGATGACGATGATGATGTTGAGATGACATGTAATGATGCGGTGGCTGCTGGGGTTGATGAGTTGTGGCTGATGTTGTTGAACTGCTAGGATATGCACTGGGGAACCTGGGATGAAAAGAGGCGGTCGTGTTCTGCGGGTAAAATGAAGGAGCTGGTGCGCCTCCCATGCAGGACTCCTGGCCCATTGGGTTCTCCTGCTTGATTACTGGGCCCATCTGAAACAAACACAGAACCAAGTGTCAAATATTGAGAAGCTGCAAGGTTGTATTGTGTGCATTTTAGTTTATAAGCAACCTTGATGTGTCTTAGTTACACATATTGTACAAATTGCAAACCTTGTAAATTTGCTTGAATAGAAATAACCATTCTCTAGCTCTTTCAAGGTAGGTGGACAATAGCGCGAAAAGCTCACAGAAAAAGCTAAATTTATCAAATTCAAATTTTGATATAAGGCTGTGTCTAGTCAATCGCACACGACTAAAGCCAGTCTGCTAGAAGATGCCTTATCCTCAGTGCTCTATGCTGAAGCAAGGAAAACACCCCCACAATAGCATGAATAGGGGTCAGGGAGTAGTACCTTGGTATGCACTCATCATGATGTAAGGGACCGTTCAGAATTTATGACTGGGGGGGGGGGTGGGAGTTTTGGCCGAGGGGGTACTAACTTTTCACACGTGTTTCAAGGGGGGGGGTATTAATTTTTGACAACACTTCCAAGGGGGGGGGGTAAGAAATTTTAACAAAGGATAAATGTTAAAAAACACGCATAAACTCATTTTATTTGGACTTTTTTACGCGCAAAAGTCCGCGAAATGATGCGAATCTGTATGCGTGGCCATATATAACAGTATATATATGTGTATACTGTTTTGTACGTCGAGGGAGGGTACTAAAAATATGCGTGAAACCTAAGGGTGGGGTACTAAAAATCCGCATGAAACTCAAGGGGGGGGTATCAATTTTTGACGGGAAGTTCCAGCAAAACTCCCACCCCCCCAGTCATAAATTCTGAACGGTCCCTAAGCTGAATCAGCTTCACTGGCAGTACCATTGAGGCATTTAAAACAACTTTACTCTCTCAAAGCATACATTTATTCTATTAGTCTAATTAAGAATTAACTAAATTTCTCAAAGGCGGATTACATAAAATTATTTAACTTCACCAACATCTCCCCAGTGATGCCCCCAAGGAGACACAAGGTGGGGAAGTGGAGCTGCCTTATGCAACTTATGTATGTTTTGGGAGATTTAGTATACACCACAGGCTTCTGATGGCATTGCTATTGTACTGGATGCATGATACATAAATTATATATATCAAAGGTGGATAAGACAAAGATTACTCAAGTGCCGCTTGGTGGATATCTCTGAGGAAAACTAGGGGCGTGTTCGGAAAGGTTACACTAGAAACTCGGGCGACACGGGTAACAATAATTTGTTTCCGAACACGCCAGACTCGAGCGTCGTGTTTCCGGGAGGTGCCAACGTCAATTCTCGAGTGTACTCTTTCCGGCTGCTCCCCGACATGTGGGGAGTACTGTGGTCTCGAGTTTTGTACCACGTGACACAAACTGGTTCCTACTCAAGTGAAGCTCTCCTGTTCTGGTTCCGGGAAACACGAGGGTCAAGTCTGGCATGTTTGCCAACAAAATCTCGTTACCCGTGTCACCCGAGTTACTAGTGTAACCTTTCCGAAAATGCTCCATATGATCTGATGATTTTTTTCCAGTTTTAGAGCAATGTCATACACCAGATAGTGCTTGAGCAATCTACCTTGTATTTATACAGAGTTAAAAGTTCAAAGCAACTATGGCTGCACCACATAGAAAACATATATGATTTGAGCGTATGCTTTGCATTCATCTAGAACTCTGCCAACTAAGAAAACATTAGGTCTTTCATACAGCAACTTCAGGCAACAACTGTATTAACCAATGGTGCCACTTTTCAACTCAACCAATCTAATTGAAATACGAGAATCTCATTTAGTTTGAAGGCCAAACGAAATGAATCATTACTAAATAGAGCTAAAACCATTGTAACAATTTAGCAAATAAGCAATATTAGCCAATATGATAAGTTAATTAATTTTAATTAATTTTCATAATTAGGCCTATGGCATCTATAGACCTGACCACAAAGTGATTTCATATTCACAACATTAATTACAGTTGTTAATAGAAATCCATAAATTTAGCAAATAACACTATAGTTTCAATGATAGTCAGAAAAGAGCTCTATATATCCTCCAGCACAATTACTGCTACAGTCAGGGAAGGATGAGTGATTAAAATTGGATGCTTGAGGAGATCAATGATGTCACCTCAGGTCCTATCAATTAGACATTAGATGGATGGATGGATGATTGGGGCTTTACGAACTGTACTTATGCACTTGGTAGGCTAATTAGGACAGGAGGAGGACACGGCAATGAGGTGAAGGATGATTGAAATAGCCGTCCAACATAGGCCCAGGTGACCCGCCAAGAGCTGGGTTCGAACCCTGGACCCAGCGATTGGCAGTCCAGGACGCTACCACTAGACCAACCCTCCCCCCTCTATTAGACATTAGACATAAGCCATTCGCTATACTACACCACAATCAATCCATAGTATTGCTTCTGGTAAAACATTCTACACCAACTTGTGTGGAAATTTAAGAATTAAGTAATTTGATTGAGCTTGGTACAAAAGTACACTGGAACCTTTCTGTAGCCAACTGCAAAGAGTCATTGAATCGAGTCGTAAATTTGTCATTGTGAGACATTATGACATCAGTGGCGAGGGGTTTAAATTCTAAAGACTCATTAACTAACTTGTGCTGATAATATGGCAAGTTTTGGATATGACCTCAATTTGACCTTATAACATGTATAAGGACTCGAGGAGCTTATAACTTCATCATTTCCCGGTCGTCATCAGAGATTTCTTTATACGTTTCATAGCAGACTTCCGATTTCACAGCATCACAGGTGCGTGAAAACTCAAGACATGTGTAGCCCCCCTCAGGCTTGTAGACAGGAAGTGGGGATATCCCCAACTTCATCATACAGACCTCTGATTGGCTGTCAAGGGGATTCCCTATATATGATGTGGATTCATTGCCTTCTCAAGTTAATGGCTGGTCATAAACCAGGTGGCACTTGAGATATATCCAGACATTTGGGAATTTTCGGAAAGGTTACACTAGTAACTCGGGTGACGTGGGTAACGAGGATTTGTTACTGAACATGCCAGACTCGACCCTCGTGTTTCCCAGAACCAGAACAGGAGAGCTTCACTCAAGCAGGAACCAGTTTTTGTCATGTGGTACAAATCTCCCGACCCTAGTAATCCCCCCATATCAGGGAGTAGCTGGAAACACTACACTCGAGAATTGATGTTGGCACCTCCCGGAAACACGAGGGTCGAGTCTGGCGTGTTAGGAAACAAATCCTCGTTACGTGTCCCCCGAGTTATCAGTGCAACCTTTCCGAAAACACCCTTTGCCTTTTGAAGTTATTGGCTATGTCACACACCAGGTGGCACTTGAGAAATCCAGACATATAATTAGACGCTGATCATAATTGGAAGAGGCAATGGAATGTCTCATCCAGCCGAGATACGTCTAGCATTTGCAAGAGGAACTATCACAGGCACTACCTACAACTACGTCTGACACGACAGAAAAGGCCCCCATTTTCCTTTTCGTAGATCTCAGTTGTCCCTTTTGCCATTACAACAGCATATTTCCTATATATTTCAAAGCAGTATTAAGACACTCAGCCTCCGATTGTTATACTACGAAAATGCCTACACAATTAAAATACATCAAAAGTGTGCTCATTCTGTCTTATAAATGTGTCAGCCCTCAGAAAGGCTCATAATTATCTTCATCGGCCTTGACAACATTAGCAAGCCCTCTGATCACAAAAAAGTACACTAGAAGTGCCCTCCAGCAGCTCAAATGACTAAAACTAATTATCTGGCTAAGTTCTGCTAGAGGTCAGCAGCAGTATCTTTATCTTAATGGCCTGTACTGTGGCCTTGGCGGTTTTATGATAATAATTACGAAACTAATTGCTAATATGACGTATAAATGGCACACTCATATGATTCACGAAACTCGGCAAATACTTTTCACACAGTGCAAAGATCAGCAGAGTACACTACTTAAAAGGTATAATTCTTCTTCACAAGTTCATGGTGTTGGCGCTAGCAAAAATTTTATTGCTACAATGTGTCCTTTTAAAATTGTTAGAATGTAGCTTCCAGTTTGACTTCTATTCCCAAATGTTGCCAATGTTATTTAAATTTATTTTTATTTTATTTTTTCGTTCTCAAGTATAGCTTCATAATTATCACTTTGTTACACTGACATTACTTTCTATGTTCTGGTAAATATTAAAACAAAGTAACTACTAGTAGTACTACACCAACATTCCCTAATCTTTGAAATAGGATTGATACCATCGTATGATGATTTGGGCTTTTTGTCCTCTGATACAACACTACACTAGGGCACAGCAAAGGATGATTGAAACTGCCGTCCAACGTAAGTCCAGGTAACCACGCAAGAGCTGGAACTGAACCAGGGACCCAGCGACAGGAAACCCAGAGCACTCCAAACTGAGTTATTTTTAACTGCTTTTTTGTCAATTAGATCATGACTGAAGGGAGATTTTGAGTGTTCTAACAACGACATGCTTTTTTGTCAATTAGATCCCGACTCCCGACTAGAGGTGTTTAACTAAAACTTAACCATATTATTTCAAAATATATATCTTTATTTTTCGTTACCTGTAGTGAAGGAGGAGAATCATTGGCCGAGTGGGGCGGGTGATGATGAAGTTGCTGCGAGGAATGACTCAGGTGGGCGCAGGGCGACTGTAGGGGCATGTGGGGTGCGGACATGTCGCCCTGCCACCCCGCTGCACCCGCCCCCATCGGGTGGCCGCCGTCTAAACCGGGGACACCAACGGCGTCCGGATTGCGATGCATTTCCAACGCCCTCTCCTTGTCCACCTTCGGGATGCGACCCATCTTGACCGCTGAAAGTAAAGAGAACAAAATTGTAATATACATTTATTTATAATCAATTGATCAAAATTATAAGCCAGTGAATTCCAGGTCAACGTCTTTTCAGGTCCATTGCAGTCAAAGGCTGATGACAGGAGGTGTGCATCCTTTGTTTCAGGATGAATTATGGTCTTTCAACTTGCAAAAAAACTTGAGCTCCACTACTGCTACAGGTACTACCATGGTCAGTGATACACCCCATCCCTTTTGAAAAATTGTAGGTGCACCCCTGGCTGTAACAATGATTTTATGCAAAAAGCCAGCAATGATCACAGAATACCTGTTTCCAAATGGGCACATATACCATTTACGTTGCAGCAATGTTATGACAACGTCGCAAAGTACGTATGTAAAATCATGTAGAATTTTATGGCAGAAATTACATCACAACGTTGTGAAGCAGCGTCAAAGATGTGACATCAGCATGCAATGTTTTTGCAATGTTTAAAACATTGTGAAAAAAAAAGTGACAAAACCTGAACAAAATGTTCACATTGTGGCAAACATAATTTTCTATGCGACCAACATAACGTTTTTTGCCCCCGGAGTTGTTTGAAATTCTACCATGAAATTAAAATGTTTTTTAACAATAATATCTATTTCTTCACAAGTTCTTGAGTTTCAAGATTCCTGAGTAAGGCTTCCCACGTCAACAAGTCTACCTACATGTATTTTCAAAATGTCTTTCATTCTAACAATTAACTTTTAATAATCCCAGGTCATGCAAAATTGTAAACTTGTGCGAATGAACAAACAACTTTAATGGAACTACGTTTTCCATTTCAGCCTTATCATGCTTACGCAACAGGTAGAAGTTGCCAATTAGCATCTAAAATAGCAAATAACAAACACCAGTCAGAGAAATAACCATAAGATGAGGACACTTGCAATTCCAGCTGAGTCCAAGCCCTGACAGTATGATTGAGTGTGTGGGGTTGATTAGCTTGGTGTCAGAAGAAAGTCTGATCTCTGTGCATCCATCCTAATCACAGAGCAGCATGACAGTAGCAAGACTTATTCTATCCCATTTCGCGAAATACTGCAAAGTCATCAGCAGATGATGACAGTTCCCTAATTTCTCTTGAGCCTTTGGGTTATTTTCTTTGTTACATAATGGAGAAGCTTGTCAAAATTTACAGCCACAATTTAGACCCTGATAGATAGATAGATAGATAGATAGATAGATAGATAGATAGATAGATAGATAGATAGATATGGTAAGTGCAGCCCTCTAAGCCCAGTTCTGGGCACTCACGAGGGTTGATTGATGAGATGGGAGAAAGAGCGGGAGTCCTCAACATGTTACACATTTACCCCATGTGAGGGATCTTTTACTTGCCCAGCATAGACACTGATACAAGGGGCCGCCAATTTAAGTCTCATCCGAACGACATCCAGCTGGGATTTTGCTAATGAAGGTACACTGAAAATTTTGGGTTCCCCACCCGGGGTTTGAACCCATGCAGGCAAAGACCTTCAGCGGAGCAGGCAGAAACCTGATACATCTCCCTGCCAAGTTAGACAGTGATAGTAGCATTGGTTGTTTTTTAATTGCCTGTCAAAGATGATTTTGAGCACTGTATAAGTCCTGGTTGGTCTAGGACACTTGACAGGGTCATGGGAGGGTGAAAGACAGTGCTTTGGTGAGAGCCATGAGGGGCTGAGGACATCGATAGTCCTTGCCAGACGGTTATTTCCCTGACTGAACACCTGATGTAGTAAAACTTTTTTTTTTGTAATCCTTGGACGGCCATTTTAGCCTCCTGATAATTAGACTCATCCTGCCAATAGGTAATAACATCCCACAGAGAAAAAACTGAAGCAATTACGGTGCAATAAGGATATACTTTCACAATTATCCTTTTCTGGCTATACAATTCAAGGATTTTTGGAGGCCTGGCAGGGGTTTCAACTTTCTCACTATTCTTATAGAGATGCCACAGGATAAAACAGTAATATTCTCCGTGCAGTATAGTCTGTATATATGAAAGAGACAATTCACGCAATATTTATACTCAAGGGGCACATGACGTAAACACAAAGATGTGAAAATGTTGCTAGTTGATGGAGGGCTTGTCTGTCACGTAGACATGTATGGTAGAAATTGGGTTGCCAAAAAGTTAACACGATGTTGCGATTTTTTCACAACATTGTCAAAATATTGCCACAACATCACATGGTTATGTCGTATCTTTGACGTTGCTTCACAACGTCGTGACAACATCATTGCTACCATACAATTCTTCGTGATCTTTTGAAACGTTGTAGAAACTGCTGCAATGTATAGATGAGCCCATTGGGTATCAGGAAAACACAACCCCCCTCCTTCATCATAAACTGGCGTACTGCAAAGGCACGGTATCTGACCCATTTGTACAGTGCTCTTATTATGCTTATTGGTATCTGACCCATTTGTTCCGTTGTCTTATAATGCTTATTGGCATCTGACCCATTTGTACAGTGCTCTGATAAGGCTTATTTGTATCTGACCCATTTGTACAGTGCTTTATAATGCTTATTGGCATCTGACCCATTTGTACAGTGCTCTTATAATGCTCATTGGCATCTGACCCATTTGTACAGTGCTCTTATAATGCTCATTGGCATCTGACCCATTTGTACAGTGCTCTTATAATGCTTATTGGCATCTGACCATTTGTACAGTGCTCTTATAATGCTTATTGGCATCTGACCCATTTGTACACTGCTCTTATAATGCTTATTGGCATCTGACCCATTTGTACACTGCTCTTATAATGCTTATTGGTATCTGACCCATTTGTACAGTGCTCTTATAATGCTTATTGGCATCTGACCCATTTGTACAGTGCTCTTATAATGCTTATTGGCATCTGACCCATTTGTACAGTGCTCTTATAATGCTTATTGGTATCTGACCCATTTGTACAGTGCTCTTATAATGCTTATTGGTATCTGACCCATTTGTACACTGCTCTTATAATGCTTATTTGTATCTGACCCATTTGTACAGTGCTCTTATAATGGAAAGAAACTTTTGCCAGCCAATTCCAAGAATCTGTGAATCCAGCACCTTTTTAATAACCAATTACCTCAACAGTATACTTGTGTTCTAATTAGTCAAATTACCCCCAATGGCACATCTTGAAAACTCCTATGGAAATTGGGTTTTGTTTCTTTACTATGTCTCAAATAATCACTGATACGTGCTAGACATCTTGACGTGGTACAGACAATATAATTATTATATCAATCCATTTATCCATGAACAATTAGACATATGAGGGAGTATTGGTCTAGTGTTAGTATGCTGAGCTGGCAATCGCTGGGTCCAGGGTTCGAATCCAGCTCTTGCAGGGTCTCCTGGTCATATGTTGGATGGCTGTTTCAATCATCCTTTGTCTCATTCCTGTGTCATCTCTCTGTCCTAATTAGCCTACCAAGTGTATAAATACAGGAAGCCCAATCATCCATCCATTTATCCATAGTCATATACATCGGAAGCCCGACCTGTCTATTAATTTATTCTTCCAGTTATCATCTTCCCAAAATTTATAAATCTGTCAATCTACCTTATACTTATCTTAGTTTAATATCTACCATCCATCTATCTATTGATCCATGACTAAATGCAGCTGGGTGGCTGAGTTGCTTGGACAGCTCCACTGAAGGTCTTTGCCTGAATGGGCTTAAACCCACTTTTGGAACCCGAAATTTTCAGTGTCCCTTCATGACCAAGATCCAAGGTGGATGACCCAGTGGATGTTGTCCACATGTAGTTTTAAATTGGTGACCCCTCGTATCAGTGTCTGTGCTTGGCAAGTGAAAGATCCCTCACATGTTGCAAATGTGTAAGGCGTATTTTTTCCACCTCAATAACCTCATTCAATCAACCCTCGTGAACACCAAGAACCGGGTTTAGAGGGCTGCGATTATCTATCATCTTTCTACTATTCTCAAGTGCACAGTATCTCCATCAGTCCATCCACCTTCTTGCTAAGGGGGCAAATTTAATGATTAGGGGGGCTTGAAGTTTTCCTCGGTGGAAAATTACATTTATTTCAAGCGCACACAGTCCCCGAATATTCATTCCTAAATCAAGCAATACCTTCTTAAGATGGATGGATGATTGGGGTTTTATATCCTGTATTTATGCACTTGATAGGCTAATTAGGACAGGAGGAGGACACGGCAATGAGGCGAAGGATGATTGAAACAGCCATCCAACATAGGCCCAGGTGACCTGGCAAGAGCTGGATTCGAACCCTTGACCCAGCGATTGGCAGCCTAGCATGCTACCACTAGACCATTCCTCCCCTCACACCTCAATACCCCCACCAGAAATTATTTAACTCACCAACACTGAGCAAGAAATTATTTATGTAAAAACACTCCAAGCCCCCCCCCTTAAGATTAAAGGTTGGCCCCCTAACCAAATGTCTCATCTGCCTCTCCTTCTCATCTCCTAATACCCATTGAACAATCACCTGTGAAATATGAAGTTCTTTCATTTGATAGCACATGCATGACAAAGGGTGACCTCTTTTCATCTTCTCATCTTTTATTCATCTTATATCAGCATAATTCTATTTTTAGCCACCATCTTTAGAGGTGTGCAGCACCATTTGACCTAAAACCATGAGTGAACAGCGTGAAGCACACGTGTAACCTTCAGAGACGCCGCAACATTCATATTTTATTCGATTTTCAGAATGTTGCGAAACTAAGATACATGGAGAGGGCTATGGATTTTTGGTGAAAAAAAAGTTTGTTCAACACATTACTCAAAATATTTCGTCACTATTTCATACGCGAAAACATAGTTTGTCGTTGTTTCGCGCGCAAAAAGTTTGTCCCAGGGGTAAAATCCATAGCCCCCCCCAACTACCATCTAGAAGGCCCCCCTTAAGTTGCATCTAAATCCATTATATCTTTAGAGGTTTGGGCAGGGCTCCTTATTTGAGGTCGGCCGTCATTTGGGAGTAATTGCTCAGGAGACACAAATAGCATTTTTGTGGGAGTTTCATGTTGTCTGCGAAGTGACCTTGAATATTAATACATTCTAAAAGGCGGAATTAAAAGAGTTCACCAAAATATGTGTGAAAAAGGAAATAATGATCATGATGTCAATTTATTCTCACCACGAGCCGATTACAATTATGCTGGATATAATTGGTATTTAGCTTCTCGAACTTTTTGTGAGGTCTGAGAAGCTAAAAATTATGTCTGGCCTTCTTTGACAAACAAAACCAGGGTTCCACAAAATCTTACGACAGGAATTCCATGACTTTTCCCTGACTTTCCATAAATAATTTTCGGATTTTCCATGACTAATGTCTTACTCATTGAGGTTGAGATTCACCTCTGAACGAATTCACACGGTGAGCATCGTTCACTGTCCGGCCATCCGATCAACCATCCAACTACCATAAGCCCAAATGTGTTAAATTTTAACGCAAAATGTAGTCAAAATTTGAATTTTCCGCGACTTTTAAAAATATTTTGATTTTCCATGATTTTTCCATGACTTTCCATGACCACTATTTTTCTATGACCTTCCCTGACTGTGGGAACCCTGAAAACAGGTTAAAATTAGCCATGTGTCTCCCTTGCGAGGGGCATTAATATCCAGGGCGAGGGTGAGGGCTTAGAGTTTTTAAAAACTAAATCATTTCTTGCTCAATTTTGGTCAAATAAATAAATTCTTTTCGGGCAATCTTGAGATACATCAGGTTGCTTGATTTGGAATGAATATTCGGCGACTTCTCGCACTTGAAATAAATAACTACTGCCACTGTTAGCGTGAAGTAGACAATTTTCCACCGAGGAAACCTCCAAACCCCCCCCCCTGATTGTTAAATGATCGCCCCCTTAAGCCTCTTTGTACCTGTGAGAAAGTCACTGAACACAGTGAAGAGAGGGCTCTTTGAACGCTGTTGTTGATGAGAATAGAAAAATGCAGCATTTGTGTTGCCATGGTAACAGAACAAACAGGTATGGTGAGTGATAATAGGATAGCATTCCCAACGAAAATTGGGCTATCACAAGCTCATATCTAACAGACTATTATAATTATGGAAGCCACTTTTCAAACTTTGTATGGTACTTGAGATAGTGGATTAGCTGATACCATGGCAACAAAAACATTATAATGATGGTGTATGCAAGGGACGGGCAGGGGAGTATTCTTTATTCTAAAGGAAGGCACCACAGATTAAACACTACTATTTTCAGTGTTCCATTAAGAATAGTTTTATAATGGTAAATTGTGTCAAAATGGAAGCATAAATTTCAATGCATATCAATTCATATGACTTAGGCCTATCTTTATTCATTAGGTCAAGTTCTGCTAGCACCAACACCTTCTAGAGATGGATGGATGGATTTTTGGGGCTTTACATCCTGTATTTATGCACTTGGTAGGCTAATTAGGACAGGAGGAGGACACGGCAATGAGGTGAAGGATGATTGATACAGCCGTCCAACATAGGCTCAGGTGACCCAGCAAGAGCTGGATTCGAACCCTGGACCAGTGATTGGCAGTGCAGCACGCTACCACTAGACCAACCCTCTCCCCTAACACCTTCTAGAGACCATTTAGCTAAAGACTGCAATCAGTAACCAAGTGCAAAGATACTGGCTTGCTTCACACAGCTGGGATCAGAGAAGAGCTGTAGGGTAGAGAGCTATTTATAGACACACAGAATATGCTACAACACCGACACACCGAGACCCTAGTGAGAAATACATGATAATTATTCTAATGAGCTCTCTCTCATCCTCAAATTG
Source organism: Platynereis dumerilii (assembly GCA_026936325.1). Lineage (NCBI taxonomy): Eukaryota > Metazoa > Annelida > Polychaeta > Phyllodocida > Nereididae > Platynereis > Platynereis dumerilii. The sequence continues at coordinate 134,944 of JAPTHN010000033.1, forward strand.
TGTAATTCCACATGTTTTTAATGCTTCCAAGATTAGAAATGGAAATAGAGAAGATTTCTAATGTGCTCCCAGCATCAATCTCCACTGAGAGAAATTTATGATTCCATTTTGATCATTGCAACAGATATTTGCATTTTCTTATATATATTATCAACCATGTTTTTGGGACAGAATCTTGCTTTCTGGTGGGTCAATTTAAATTTACAGAAAATGTTGCTTTCCGGGTGTTCATAGAGGTCATGATTTTTATATAGCAGAAATTGAGCGAAAGCATCAGAATATTTCTCGTATCATAAAAAATTAATTCTAAGTGCTCTCACATGTCTCTTTGTATTTCTGACATTTTAAATGGGTCTGTGGTTTCTTAAATTATTAAGTGACTATACTTGATTGACCATTTATCTGATTATAGCTGGACAACAACTGGTATATCTTTAGAAAAGATCTATCATATCTGTTCAGTAATCCCTTATGCATATATCTATCTCATTAATCAATTTTTCAACATATGTAACTTCCTTTGCTCTTTCATGACGTATTACCTTTTTAAATAATGATCTTAAAATAAGAGACATCTGAATTTCTGTGAGCCTGGCTGGAGCTTTTGCTGCATCACAGTTGGATTACCCATATCAAAAAATGATCTTCAGATCTTAACTTCAAAGTTTCTTTCGGGGGCTACACGTATGCTCCGTTTAATCTTTTCATCATTTATTTAAAAAGCATTCTAATTTTAGCCTAACCTGAGTAATCTCTATAGACTTACAGCACATGCGCAAAATTAATACAGCTTCCATTTCATACTGCTAAGACTTTCTTGCAAAGTTTCAACACTACAATGTAGCCCTAATTAGTGGTGTAAATTTCTCTTTGCAAAAACATTTTAAGCCTGTGACGTTTCACCAACTATCCAGTTCTGTTGTCTTCGTCAGACTGATGAATTTTCTCTGTTGACATAACTCTCATTCAGTGGCGTATTTAGCGGGAGGGGGGGCATTGGGCCATGGCCTTCGCCCTCAGGCCGAAAATTAACATAGAAGAGATAGGAAAAGCCGCGGAGCGCCCTGTATTCACCCCATGTAATGCTCCCCTCCCCCAGGCCATTTCTAGATACGCCCTGCTCTCATTACAGGGGCATAGTAGAATTTTGAAAAAAAAAATTGATGGAGCAGAGATGTGAAAGCTGAAAAACGTATCCTCCCCAACCCACCAAGATAACCCTATCTGGATCCGCCCCTGACTCAACCCTCACACCTTGGATTTTCAACTTTTTGTTCATAAGCACAAGTTTTACACAGATTCAGGTCTTCTCTACATTGGGTACAACATTAAAGATTTTGCAATCTGTAACTTTTGCAATTTATACAGTGCCACATAAGTTACAGTGCCGCCTGCAAGTAAGTGAAACAGGTATTGTTTCCCCATGGGGTCAATGCTAAACATCCTCAACCAAACTGCTTGTGGAAACGTGAATACTCCAATGAGATGGAAACTTATTGGGTCATAAAGGACGATATTTGAGGCATGTGGGATAGTACATTGGATGAGAATTCATGCATCCACAAGCAGTTTGGTTGAGGATGTTTAGTATTGACCCAAAGGCGAAACATCAACCATTCCACTTACTTACAGGTGGCCCTGTAACTTTTCTCAGCCGTATATGACCAGCAGTCTTTCAAGTCCTTGTTGATAAATAGTCTGACTTTATTACTGAGGTACTCATACGTTGCAGTGTTTTATCTCAATTCTAATGATCAGAAGAATTTATTGTCTGATATGTGAAAGACATTGTCTGATGTGACAGACATCCAGCTGGTATAATAGTCAGTGGGCCTAGATTTATTTCATACCCTGGACCTTTGAGGAACAAACAAATTCACTATTACCACTGATTACCAACAAAGCTATTTGGTGGCTTCCTTATAACAATTCAGTTGTCATGGTAACAGTTTTTCAACATCATCATCTCAAGTAGCATAAAAAGTACTAAAAGTAGCTTCCATAATTATATAGTCTGGGTTATATGAGTAAAATGGTGAGTGACCCAGTTTTCATTGAGTACATTCCCCAATTATCACTGACAATACCTGTTCATTCTGTTACCATGGCAACATGGATGCTGCATCATTCTATTTTCATCATCAAGAGCTTTCAAAGAGCATTTTGTTTAGTGACTGTCTACCATATACAAAAGAGACTTGAGAGAGAAAGAATGGACGGAGGATTGGGGTTTTATGTCCTGTGCATATGCACTATATGGCATGCTAATTTTAAAAGATATGGAAGGAGGACCCAACAATAATGTGTGATTGAAACCGCTGTCCAACATAGGTCCAGGACTCAAGTTGACACAAACGGAGCTGGAATCAAACCCAGGACCCAGACGGGTCTCTTCCATCCTGGATTTCTCTACATTTTCTCGCTTCATGCCCATAGGACAATACTTGTACCAAATTTAATAACTCTAAGTGAAATACCAAGCTCACAGTGCACAATTCATTGAATTCAAGAATGGCAGCCATTTTGTGGTGGCCGTCTTGGCAGCAATTTTGGTTTCTCCACATGTTCCCAATCAACACCCATAGACCAATGCCTGTACAAACTTTGATAACTCTTAAGTCAAGTTAACTCTTTAAGTGAAGTCCTGAGCTCAAAAATGGACACTTACAAAAACCTTAGCCAGGACAACAATGCCGACAACGACAACAACCATCGAGTGACGACAATAGCTCTTCCTTTTCGAAGAAAACAGACAAGCTAAAAATTACACATTTTAATGTCTGTTAGGTACATGTGACAAGCAATAAATTGACTCGCTTATTATCAATATCCGTCATGACACATTCCTGCCAATTTTGTTCAGAACTTCTTAATGCATCCAGACAGTGCAGACCCAAGGACGGATCAAGCAGTGCACTCTCATTGTACAATTTATATATTATAATGTTATAAAACTATGGGAAGAAATTCAGTCAAGAAGAGACCATCGCCTTTTCCACCGAGTTTCCAAGAACAAAATGGCTAATTTAACGCACAGACAGAAGAATCTGAAAAGGAAAGAAAAAGGAACGGAGACGAGACTGTGAGTAGGTGAGAGAAAAATGAGATTGGAAGGATCTCAGAAAGACAAAGGGGAGAAAGAGTAAAAAGAAAAACAGTCAAAGAAAGTGAAGGAACGAAAAAAGTTAAATAATTACAACTATGACCACTAAACATGCTAGCCAGCATATTGATGGCAAATGATCAGTCAAGGAAATGACCATCTGGTCAAGACGAACAATGTCTTCAGCCCCACATGACAGTCACCCTAACACTGTTATCACCCTCTCAAAGTGTCATGGCCCAGCCATGACTTTGGAAGTGCTAAAAATCATCTTTTACAGGCTATTTAAAAATAACTGCTGCTACTATCACTTCCAAACTTGGCAAAGTTGTATTACAGTATCAACAAACTCTATAAATTGTGGCATACCTATCCATTCCATAATGAGGAAAGGAACCAGAAGGCTCCTGAGAAATTAGGGAACTGTCATCAGTTGCTGATGACCTTACAGTATTTTGAGAAATTGGATAATTATCATAACTGTCATGCTGCTGTGTGATGAGGATGGCTGCACAGAGATCAGACTTTCTTCTGATACCCAACTGATCAATGCCACACACTCAATCATCCTGTCAGGGCCAAGACTTAGCAGGAATTGCGATTGTCCTTATACGAAGGTAATTTCCCAAACTGATGATTTAGAAAGAAGAGAGGGAAGAAGAAAAAGAAAAATAGAGATGAATAAGTAGAGGGTGAAGTTAAGCAGATGAAGGCAAAGTGTAAAAGGGAATCAGAAGAATAATTAGATGGAGAGGAATAAAATAACATGAAGCTACGGAAAAAGAAGTGGAGAAGAATAGGTGAAATGGAAGAGGAAGAAGCAGAAAAAGAAGCACCCTGATGAGTAGAAGTGTGAAGGGGTACTCGATGATTAGATAAAAGTTTGACAAGTAGGCCTATATCATTGCCAAGGCGAAGAAGAAGAAAACAAAGAAGAAGAAGAAAAAAAAGTAAAAGAGTCAGTTTTTGTTTTCCGCCCGATCAACACCGGTGCGCGTTATTTAGTGGCACAGAAGAAGTAGAAGAGGAAGAATAAAAAGAAGAAGAAGAAGAAGAAGAAAGAAAGGTAAGAAAATAGACTAGTAAACAAGGTGAAGAAAAAGATAGATTTCTTTGCTGAGTCTATAAGAAAAAGATATTAAGATCATGGCCATTAAGAAAATGAAGAAAAAAAGGATCTGTATTACATCCAGTTTGCTACAATGCTGCACAAAGAAGTGCCACATGCAAAGCTTCTTTGTATCATGAGTATGTTACTAGCATCTCAATCTTTTCCTAATACACAATCTTCTATATGGCTCCTTTCAGAAAAGAAATGTCAGGTCAAAGGGAAAACTTATAAATATTGTATATCTTCTGTCACTTCAAAGCGAAACAGAAACGAAAACACATATATCTGTTTTTACTTTTATATGATACAGAGCTACCTAAAAAAACAACAACAAAGCCAGGCTTCTGTCGACTAAAATACACAATAGTCCTTCATTCGAATTAGCATTATCAAACAAGAAGGATTTTAAGAGATTTGGATTGAGGGTGTACATGTACAGGGTGACCCAAAAAAAAGTTCACACTTGTGTAAATGAACTTTGGCTGTGCACACTGCTGCTGAAAAGTACATAATCTTCATGAAATTATACACAATGTTGTACCTACATATTGACAAATCACTGCTAAAGTTATTTTGTCCCATTTGCAAAATTGACCTCACAGTGACCCTTAATATAACCTATATCCTTGAAATTGATGTCCTTTGAAGTTTTTGTCTGTTTCTTGCATAAACCTTTTTTTTCAAGTCAGCTGATAGGTTAAATGTCTTGAAGGTAATGCCATCTATATTTGCCATTGTGATTTAGTTATATTGCGGGTAGTCTAGGCTTGTTGGGAAAATTACCAGATTTGAGATCCTGTACATGTACATGGGTTTAAACTGGCCGGAATATCTATTTATGTTCAGAACGTAGTCGGTGCACCTCTAGCTGTGATGTGATGTATTATTCATCCTGGTTGACTATGTCTTTTATCAGCTCCTTTATATATAATGAAATATATGGCTGTCCGTCAACCACCAGGGAAGTAATTGCCCAAATACCATAAATACAATGTATATTGTCCTAAAACAACATTTTTTGGTTTTTGAAGTATGTCCACTTCATTTTCAGTCAATACCATGACGATGCTTGGATTAAAGTAACCTCAGTAATTATCTGTACAAGGAGAGATTGGTGGCACACAATGGCCAATCAGGTTAAATGTGCCACATTTCAAAGTTAGATACAAAGAAATTCATTATTAAGGAACAAGGCATATGTTAGGCATCTATACTTTATTATAAGACATTTTTGACTTTACTCTTCAAATATTCCTAGTGTAAAATAAACTCTCCTATGTATATAGACCTGACATATTCTGCCTTGCTCGACCATTTGACATTACGAGTATTCTAAGGGGTTCTGATGTTTGCAGGACCACATTTCCCTGTGTCAAGCTTCTTTACATACCAGTCCACAAATTTCCATCAGTTTTTTGTATATCAGACCACTCATATTGACATTTTCAACAGCCTTATCCATGCATCCTCTACAACCAGGCACAGCAAAACCCAGGGACAACTCACACTTTGTTATAGCAGCAAATCTATGCATGTGTGTCTGTCGTTTTTGCCTTTCAAAAGCAATGTGTTGATTTTTACCGACAAAATGAGCCGTAAATCAAAGTCCTGTGGCAAAAACTGATTGTCTTGTGACCACTAAAAGAAGTGTGAACCTTTTTCTTGGGTCACCCTGTAGTGTCGACTGTGTCATAAAAAGGCATGCCAGAAAAAAATTGTGAGCCGTTTTATTTGTGTTACAACGTTCAGTATCCTTCTGCCACTCCCTTTCAATGGTTGCATGGCCTTACAGTCTTTTTTCTCCGATGTGTCATTGGCCGATTGAGATGCAGAATTGTTCAAGTAATCGTTTTTCTAAAAATAAAAAAAATACTAAAGAAATGGGAAAGCAAATTGCCACGCATTGATACCTTCGGTTTAAGACCAAGCCATTCTGTGCTCTTGAGGTGGTCTCTCGTTGGGGAGCTGTCTCTGAGGAATATCAGTCTTATCATGTAGTAACCACAAGTATAGGAAAGCACAAGATGGTCTTCTATCAAAGGGACAAATGATGCTGCATGGTATTTATTCAATTTTCAAGAATTATTACAACAAAAGCCAAAGGGAAAGATTCAATACCGTTATATTTTCAGGACATTTAATTGGTCCCTTAGGTTGTGTAAATACCTTTGGCATGCTTCATTGCTACAGCATCTAGCTATGTACGCAGGCCGTCCCAAACAATATCAGCAATCACTCATTTATGCGCATATCATTTTGAAGCAAATCAGTCCTTTTGACTTATAAATGCTTTAAGCCAATACTATATCAAGACCCAATATGGAGGTATTTTAAGAGGTAGGCTAGATAGTTAGATAGATAGATAGATAGATGGATAGATAGACGGATAGATAGATAGACAGATAGAATTTTTTAGATCTATCCCGTCCACGAGAGTGCCAAGCAAAAAATTTAATTCTCCCAAACTCTTATTTTATGGCCTATCATATTACACATTTTACAAATAGACTGTCAGCCATGACAAATAACTGCCAACTGAACCGCACCTGGGTCAAGATGAGAAAATTCACTACTAGCTCACTAGGGGCACTGCAATCAGTAGATGAAGATGACACTGGAGAAAGGGAAATTTATGTCATCTAATAATAATTTTCTTCTTAATTACATGTTGTTGTAGAATGTGCTTAATAAGCTAGTGGTGTACTTAAAGAAAACTTTTTTGTTGGAATTAATTATATGCAACACTATATGTTTAAATTTTTGTTTTTAATTACTAGTCGATATTTTGTACTTTGTCTTTGGTGCTCCGTAACATGTAGGCCTATACATGTTCGGAGCTTATAAAACCATGTCAAACTTGACGGAGGGGGGGGTGGAGGGCTTTGCCAGCAGAATAGCAAAATATCAGTTTTCTGTGACAAAACAGAATAGTCTGAGGGTAATGCAATACTGATTGGCATATATTCAGAAACACAAGATAAGATTAGCCACAAGCGACAGAAATAAGGTTAACCATGCCAACACTTGTAAAGAAAATTGATAATAGAGGCATAATTGCTGGTATAATTGCTTTTTATATCTTACATTATGATTATAATTATTGATACTGTTTATAGCACTTGGCGAGACATGAAGATGGTTGTCCGGATCTAGATCAGTTTGTAATATTTAAAGATTCATATAAAGTTCTAAAATGCTTAAACCAAACAATCAAGACAACCTCTAAATCATGTTAATTGTCAGCAATGCAGAACACCTATACCATGTATACGGTGATTTTCCAGTTACAAGATGAACTCATTAACAAAATGTAATGTCTATCTATTTGTCTATTAATATGTCTCTTTCTATCCGTCGCTTATTTATCCATCTATCACCCAATCTATCAATCATCAATTAAGCATGCACTCAACCAATCAATTGATCAATCAATCTTTATCTACAGTATATATACAATTCATCTATCCATCTAATTCAATTCTCCCAAACTCTCTTTGCATGACCCATGTTTTTGCACATTTTACCAATATGCCTCTAGCGAGGGACGAATGACTTTCACCAGAACCGCACCTGTGCAAATAGCCTATTAGGAAAATATACCTTTTCAGTGACGAATATAGCCAAGTCTGGTAATACAACACCGAATTAGTTACATAAGGTGTAATGGGTAATTCTACTGTGATAACAGTCACAGTTAACATGGTTAACAGCAATGGGAAAATATATCCCTGACTTTGCCCTACATTTAGAAGTTTAGTTTATTTTTTGTTGGATGGATGATCGGGGCTTTACGTCCTATATTTATGCACTTGGTATGCTAATTAGGACAGGAGGAGGACACGGCAATGAGGTGAAGGATGATTGAAACTGCCATCCAACATAGGCCCAGGAGACCCGGCAAGAGCTGGATTTGAACCCTGGACCCAGCGATTGGCAGCCCAGCATGCTACAACTAGACCAACCCTCCACCCGGAAATGATGGTAATATATATATATATATATGCGTGAGTATGAGTATCATAATGTTACAGACGCATTCCATACCCAGAGATGACATTACTGAACCGACCAGGCTTGAGCAGTTGTCTCGCGCAGGGCGATAGACTTCTCCGGCCCATTTTTCGGACAACTCTTGTTTTTCTCATCTCGGAGAGACACGTGTCTTAACCTTGTCAGGCAGGTGACAGCGCCTGTTCTTCACTGCATTGCTCGTTACATATGCAGCCAAAATATAGAAGGTCGTTGTTCTGCCTACTTCTCTTTTAGAGTATTTTTGTGTTGACCTATGTGAATATTAATCGCTTGCCCCTTTTAGATATAATATTAGGTCAACATGCAAACAAGTGGTTAAAGCTATCCAGCACACTTAAATTTCTTCCTGCACCTGCATATTCTGCAATAGAAACTGCAGAATTCTGCAGAAAACTGCAGAATTCTGCAGTTCTGAAAAAAATTCTGCAGTTCTGTAGGAAACTGCAGAATTCTGCAGAAAACTGCAGAATTCTGCAGAAAACTGCAGAATTCTGCAGAAAATTGCAGAATTCTGCAGTTCTGAAAAAAATTCTGCAGTTCTGTAGGAAACTGCAGAATTCTGCAGAAAACTGCAGAATTCTGCAGTTCTGCAGCTCCATGCAGTATTTGTGAACCTCTGGTACTATTAATGCATCTCATAAATTGCAATGCATCTGCTAAGTTCAGACCTCTTTGACAAGGGTCTTGCCACTACCCAGGAAAACGTTGGTTGCGGTTTGGGGTTGAGTGGGGGGGGGGGGTCTGGGGTTTTGATGCTCATCTGCAATGCATTCTGCAGCTTGCAAAATGGTCTGCTTCATCTGCATGGTCCGCATTTTACACTGACCCTGCAAAATGGCATTTTTGCGAGCTGACCGTTCGCCGAAAAATGTGTCGTACGGCAAAAAGAAACAACGACGGACAAAGACTGCCTACTGCAGTCTATAGACCTGGTTGTAGGGTACCTGAAACTTTTTTCTGAATGAAATTTGGTTAAGAATTGACCGAACAGAGAGGCAAAACGTCCATGGAAGTTTATTTTGATAGAGCACTGTCAGCAGTTTATAAAATGACATTTTTGCGAGCTGACAGATCGCCGAAAAATGTATCGTACGGCGAAAAGAAACAACGACGGACAAAGACTGACTACTGCAGTCTGTAGACCTGGTTGTGGGGTACCTGAAACTTTTTTCTGAACGAAATTTGGTTGAGAATTGACCGAACAGAGAGGCAAAACGTCCATGGAAGTTTATTTTGGTAGAGCACTGTCAGCAGTTTATAAAATGACATTTTTGCGAGCTTACCGATCGCCGAAAAATGTATCGTACGGCGAAAAGATCAACGACGGACAAAGACTGACTACTGCAGTCTATAGACCTGGTTGTAGGGTACCTGAAACTTTTTTCGGAATGAAATTTGGTTGAGAATTGGCCGAGCAGAGAGGCAAAATGTCCATGGAAGTTTATTTTGATAGAGGTCATTCCACAAACTGCTACCTGGTAGAACTGACGAATTCTGCAGTTTCCTACAGAACTGCAGAATTCTGCAATTTTCTGCAGAATTCTGCAGTTTTTTGCAGAATTCTGCAGTTTTTTGTAGAACTGCAGAATTCTGCAGTTTTCTGCAGAATTCTGCAGTTTTCTGCAGAATTCTGCAGTTTTTTGCAGAGCTGCATAAAACCCCCCAGGCTGCATATCTCCTACAGAAATACAGATTTTGCTGCAGAAACTTTTCAGAAACACTGCAATGACTGAGGACTACCAAAACCCGACCCCCCAAACCACAACCCCCCAAACCAACCCCCCAAACCACGTTTCCTTGGTAGTGGCAAGCCTCATGTCAGAGAGGTCTGAACTTTGAAGATGCATTGCAATAAACTACAGGAAGTAACAGAGGTTCAGAAATCATGCAGGGAGCTGCAGAACTGCAGAATTCTGCAATTTTCTGCAGAATTCTGCAATTTTCTGCAGAATTCTGCAGTTTCCTACAGAACTGCAGAATTTTTTTTCAGAGCTGCAGAATTCTGCAATTTTCTACAGAATTCTGCAGTTTTTTGCAGAACTGCAGAATTCTGCAGTTTTCTGCAGAATTCTGCAGTTTTTTGCAGAATTCTGCAGTTTTTTGCAGCTAGCTGCAGAAGTGCATAAAACCTCCCAGGCTGCATATCTCCTACAGAAATACAGATTTTGCTGCAGAAACTTTTCAGTCACACTGCAATGACTGAGGACTACCAAAACCCCGACCCCCCAAACCACAACCCCCCAAACCAACCCCCAAACCACGTTTCCTTGGTAGTGGCAAGCCTCATGTCAGAGAGGTCTGAACTTTGAAGATGCATTGCAAAAAACTACAGGAAGTAACAGAGGTTCAGAAATCATGCAGGGAGCTACAGAACTGCAGAATTCTGCAATTTTCTGCAGAATTCTGCAATTTTCTGCAGAATTCTGCAGTTTCCTACAGAACTGCAGAATTTTTTTTCAGAACTGCAGAATTCTGCAATTTTCTACAGAATTTAGCAGTTTTTTGCAGAACTGCAGAATTCTGCAGTTTTTTGCAGAATTCTGCAGTTTTTTGCAGCTAGCTGCAGAAGTGCATAAAACCTCCCAGGCTGCATATCTCCTACAGAAATACAGATTTTGCTGCAGAAACTTTTCAGAAACACTGCAATGACTGAGGACTACCAAATCCCCGACCCCCAAACCACAACCCCCAAAACCAACCCCCAAATCAATGTTTCCTTGGTAGCGGCAAGCCCAATGTCAAAGAGGTCTGAACTGTACAGATGCAATACACTGGAGGAAGTAACAGAGGTTCAGAAATCATGCAGTTAGCTGCAGAACTGCAGAATTCTGCAGCTTCCTGCAGATTTTTTTTTGTAACTGCAGAATTCTGCAGATTTTTGCAGAACTCTGCAGTTTTTTGTAGAACTGCAGAATTCTGCAGTTTTCTGCAGAATTCTGCAGTTTTTGCAGAGCTGCATAAAACCTCCCAGGCTGCATATCTCCTGCAGAATTACAGATTTTGCTGCAGAAACTTTTCAGAAACGCTGTAGTGACTGAGGACTACCAAAAACCCCGATCCTTCATACAACAATCCCCCAAACCACGTTTCCTTGGTAGCGGCAAGGCCCATGTCAAAGAGGTTTGAACTTTGAAGATGCATTGCAATAAACTGCAGGAAGTAACAGAGGTTCAGAAATCATGCAGGGAGCTGCAGAACTGCAGAATTCTGCAGCTTCCTGCAGAGTTTTTTTTGAAACTGCAGATTTTTTTTGGAACTGCAGAATTCTGCAGTTTTTTTGCAGAACTGCAGAATTCTGCAGTTTCCTGCAGAATTCTGCAGTTTCCTGCAGAATTCTGCAGTTTTTTGCAGAATTCTGCAGTTTTTTGCAGAACTGCAGAATTCTGCAGTTTTTTGCAGAACTGCAGAATTCTGCAGTTTTTTTGCAGAACTGCAGGAAGAAATTATATACTCCTCAAGCTATCTTGTACTATTTGACACATCAGTAAGCCAATAACATGCCAGTATTCCATTGCGATAATTCCCATATTCTTTGTTGTCTACTTATCATGCAATGTTTGTATGTTTGAGTGTTTGTCTCATGGTATAAGCCAGTTAATTATTCACCATGGGATCAGGAATATGTGTTTATCACACCTTGGGCTTAAGCCCTCGGTTGATAAATCACATATTCTTTCTCCCACGGTGAATTATATATATCATCTTTTATTACCACATATACGAAAAGTACAAAAACATAATCATCAGACATCTGTATTCAATATGATGGATGATTGGAGCTTTACATCTTGCGCTTCGTTGGCTAATGAGGACAGGAGGAGAACACGTCAATGAGGTGAAGGATGATGGAAACTGCAGTCCAACATAAGCCTAGGTGGCCTGGTAACAGCTGGATTCGAACCCAGGGCCCTGTGATTGGCAGCGCAGAAAGCTACCCCTCAGCTAATTCTTTCTTTTACATTGTTCAAGGCTTCATGACAAAGAGCTACTCGAAAAGGAGAAAATGTCAAGCTTTTGTGGATTTTCGCCAGTGACAAAGTTGTACTAGAAATATGATATATATATTTTTTTTTGTTTTCCATTACATATAGCGCCCAGACAATAAACTGAACATAATAAAAGATAATAATTCAATTGTGATGCATTTCCTTTTCAGTTCATTGTTTCAAGCAAAATGTTTGTATCTCTTTACCACTCCCTTGACAAATTGATCTGACATCAATTGTCTGTCCTTTGTGTCATTGACCCATTGACATACAGAAATCAGTATTCAAGTCATTACTGAACTTGTAATGGCAAATCGCAGAGCGATAAGTGAAATACAGAACCACTCGACTACCTAACGCGAATCATACAATTTTCTGGCAGCCATTTGAGAAAATGCCAAAATTCAGGCAAGGTACTGTGCAATAAACGACAGGATTAGCCAATTCCAACTTGTTTACGCTGTTTTTTCAGCCAATCCGGTTGTTTATTCAGTCTGGGGAGGGGAGGCCATTCGATGTTGGTTACTGCACTCGAACCAAAATACCTTTGGTCCTATTTTCATTTTGCCACATGTTACAATACAGCTAGAGTTACAGAGCTGGAAATCAACCAAAAGAAAAGTCGATTTGACGCCAAGCCCTGAAATACAACACATCCCAGATAAACCGGATCAGCTTTCTCATGACAAAATACTAGAGTACAAAAGATGACATCACAACATCAAAGGGACTAGATGTCTTTGTCCAAGAAGAATATGAAATGTTATACAACTGATGGATGCAGTGATGTTCCAATACCGACACCCCAAAAATGTAGTCTGTATCAGATCAGGGGCACAGTTCGATCCATATATATACCAGTTATAGTTCCAATAGCCTAATGGTTAGAGTGCTTGACTGCGAATCTGCTGGCACTGGAGTACGCGGGTTCGAACCCTAGTCCTGGAACTCAATTGGAGTGAGTTGGTTGTGGCTGTGGCAGTGGAGGGTGGCCACTTGTGTAGGCAGGGGCTACCCCCTGTCAGGTGTGAGCAGCAAGACCTCCAGCCAGACTCCACGAGAATGCATGGACAGCACAAGTGCTCCGAATGAGAATGGATGACACGTGGCCCTGATTCCTGAGGCACAGATGATGGATGGATGATTGGGGCTTTACGTCCTGTATTTATGCACTTGGTAGGATAATTAGGACAGGAGGAGGACACGGCAATGAGGCGAAGGAAGATTGAAACAGCCGTCCAACATAGGCCCAGGTGACCCGGCAAGAGCTGGATTCGAACCCTGGACCCAGCGATTGGCAGTCCAGCACGCTACCACTAGACCAACCCTCCCCCCCTCCTGAGGCACAGAAGACTGAATACTGAGCTGTCCACAGTGAATTGTACATGATATACATTGCAAAGTGCCATAGAGCACAGAGTATCTGTGATTATGGCGCTATATAAATGATGTATAATAAAAAAAATATAAAAAAAACCCATTAAACTAATATCAGCAATTCAGTATCAGAATCAATAGTATCAGTATTGCTGTATCAACGACAAAATACCAGCATCGGTATCAGATAGGAAGTGAGAAAGTGGTATCGGAGCATTTCCATACATAAATGGATGGATGGTTGAGGCTCTACGTCCTATATTTATGTACTAATTGCACTAGGTAGCTTAGGTACCAACAAGAGAGGACACAGCAATGAGGCAAGGATGATTGAACACGAGTGCAGTCACCTTATGTTTGTTATGAGCTTGTGATGAGTAGATATACAGAGTGTGAAACTAGCATTTCACCCATTTTCCTGGGCTGGTTTGCCCTCAAATTGACAGAATTAAAAGCATTGACCAAGTCCTACCTGTTGTTTTTCTTGCTCCATGCATCTGCCTTGTTATTTAAGGAAGATCAAAGTTGGATGTCACCTCCATATTTTGATGAATACCACCTTTTTCCAAAGCTTAAATGGTTATATAGGCTCATTGGCCTCACAATGGCCGCCAGTATCTGGGATCCTGGGAAATCTCTAAATAACAGTCATGGCCCAAACCAGTTTCACTTTCACAAATGAGATTTGAGACTTTACACCAGGGCACCAATCACTTCAGTCCTGATCCTGGTGGCAGATTTTATTGCAATACACTTTGTTTCACAAGTGCCGTCACTTCTCCCAAACTTATAGAACCAATTCCATTTTTCTAAGATAGTAAAGAAAGAGGACCAGGAGAAACATAAAATGTTTCCTATTCATTATAAATGTACTGTGCATTAAAGTAAAAGGAGTGTCCCAGTAGCACTGATCTATCACTCTGAAAAAGTTACTGGAACGTGCTGCCTCTGGTGGGAATGCGCTTTAGGGGTCAAATCATTTTCATCCAATCACAGCATTTGTTTATTTGCTGCAAAGTCAGTGATGCATGGATGGCTTCTGTGAGTTGGATGGCCCTACATGAAATGGAAAATGAGTTGACTGTCTCCTTCAACAGCAGGATATCTGTTTATAACAATGATGCTGGCACCCATAACTGGGTGAATTCATTGCAGAAATACATAAGGATGGAGATCAATTGGTTTTTCAGGTTGGTCATGCCTTACAAAAATTATAATCAGCAAACTAAATTTTATAAACAAATCTTCCAATATGGCCTATCATCCATACCCTTGTTAATAATATAGACACACATCACAAGCTCACAACTTTTTTTTGAAAACACTCGTGTGACTGAAACCGCTTTCAACATTGAATTGAATATTCATTTAGCAAAAAAAAGGTGACGTAAGTCCAGACCTGTGTCCCAGCCAGCAAATGACATTTTATATTCATGATTTACTACTAACAACTGAGCTTGTAATTGCGCCTATGGCTCGTTAGCGAAGGAATAAATATGTTTTAACCAAATGGTAACCATGGTAACTCGCTGCGCTACCCCTCCCTGTTGTAGGCATACTCAAAAGTAACGTGCAAGCACTTTAAGAAGCACAGACAGTGCATGGTTCCAATTCAGGCATACCAGTCACGGATATACTGAAAAAAAAGAAGGCATGGCTAACCTTTGACCCATGGAAGCCATCCATTTTAGTTTCTTTATAATTTCTTCCATCACAGAAAGGCACCAAAAATGACTGGTCGAAAGTAAAAAACCTAAAGAGAATGTTGAGTAAATTTGAATGAGATTAGTGAAAGAGAGTGACCTCCAGAGTGCTAACAAGATTGCATGAAATTCTTGGGGTAAGAGCAGCTGTGGCCTGTGGTGCTAAAAACTCATGAACATGATTAAGCTACACCAAGAATTTAGTAAGAAATGTGCTACTCTTGAACCCATTGAGCCATATTCTCTTCTTCTTCTTCTGTGATTTTTTTCCGCTCGATAAAGAGAACTTCTTTCTTCTGATCTATTTAATCAGTGTAGTCCTTACTCCATCTAATCTACATCTATTGTCCGTCCATCAATCTATCGAATCGTTTCTTCATCTATCTAATCAAGTTTATCTCAATAGCCTGTCTAACAATAGTCTATCCGTTAAATCCATCTGATGGGCAATAGTATTGCCTTTATGTATAAATCTGCACCATCCATATGAGTACAGTGCAAATGTGTGAAAGGTTAAAGTAGTGGCTGATTCTTCCTTTATGCTAGGGTAAACAGGTACTTCAAATTTCATTAGCGTTCAACTTTATATTCCGGAAGTCTATCACCTAATATACCTTTAACAGTCTCATAAAAACGTCTGCCAAAATCTAATTGCATGTCCTATGAAACGACAGGATTTTGCGAGAGCAAAATAACTTTCCTCAGACCCGCTCCTATGCCAAATAGCCTATTAGGCAATCTAATACTTTCTGTGACATAATAGGATAGTCTGGGTGTAAGGCGATGCTACTTTAATAGGGATTTCTAAAGGTGCTATGCAATGAAAGTATATGCGACTAGCCATCATTGACAGAAGAAACTTGAACTATAGGCCTATATGGCAGACAGGGGAAAACATATTAAAATAAGAAAATCGTTTTCAGTTGTAAAGGTGTAAAGGTAACACAAGATATGTAATATTATTATGCTGTTTTTTTTTCAGCTTCCATCCAGTCCAACAAGGTAGCTTCAAAAGTTGTGAATTCGGTCATGACATTGCCTCGAAATTTCTAAACTTCATTGGAAATTTTTCAAGAAAGGTTCAAATTTTTGGACTAGGAAGTTCCGGTAGTCCCTTGATTTGCGAACATTTGTGAGAAATTTTATCATGTTTTCGTGAAATTTCCAGGAAATTCACATTTTTTCTAGCCCTGTCAGTGCATTCATGAAGACGCGTTCATCTTAAATAGTGAAATGATGTATATTCAGCGCTTCCAATTTACCAGCACTAATCTAACAAGATTCAGGCCTATCTCTTGTTTAATATCCTCCTCTGGGCATTTCGGTCAAGATCATTTTTACCTGGAGCCACGCTCACATTTATTTGTTGATCCAATTTACAAATGCCTAGCCTTGAGCAGTGCAAAGAATGCAGCAGGATTTTAAATTTGATGTCAACCCAATTAAAGATTTTGGAAGGTCGTTGGAATGAACTGGAAGCGACATTTGCACTGCGGTCTGTCACAAAGTGACAGCAAGCATGTCAGAATTGTCAGATATCATCAAAATTGTGGTACAATGTAGGACTGTAAGTGGAAGAGTGTTGGAAAAGAATATTCTATGCACTTAGAATCCTCTAGTGTAATGCAGTTTTATGGAACATTCGATTAGTACAGATAAGCAGATGTCCCTCCAAATAATTACCCCCAGGTGGCGCCTCCCCCTCCATCCAGTCCTGTATTTATACACTTGGTAGGCTAATTAGGACAGGAGGAGGACACGGCAATGAGGCGAAGGATGATTGAAACAGCCGTCCAACATAGCCCCAGGTGACCCGACAAGAGCTGGTTTCGAACCCTGGACCCAGCGATTGGCAGTCCAGAACGCTACCATTAGACCACCCGACCACACCTCCCCGGAAAACCCCCGAGTTTCACCAGTGATTATAAGCTTTGAATTTTGATCAAGGGGACATCAAGCTGAAGTATTACTTACGGTCTATGTATAGGTTATTCACCTAGGGAGAGGCAATGTGTGATTTATCCAGCGAGGGCGTTAGCCCGAGCTGTGATAAACACATATTGCCGATCCGCGGTGAATAACCGTCTTATACCATAAGACAAAACTGAAACTTGTCATTTGTTGCTGTGGGTTTTTCACAGCTTCACTTATTATTCTCCCATGGGAGGATAACTGGACAACAAAGAATATGGGTTTTATTGCAGTGAAATACTGGCTCATGATTGGCTGACAGAGGTGTCGAATGGTAAAATAATTATTATTTTGCCACGGCCACCATGATAACCCTATTAGTAGAATTAGAATTTTTAAAAAAAGGATCCTGTCTCCTTCGTTGCAAAGTGTTCTGGAGTCTCCAGCATCACGCGCCAAGCAAAAAAGTTACAGGTAAACGCAAAATTACTCTCAAATAGAAATAACAGACCAATGCCACCCAGGGGCCAATGACCTTCTGTATTCTTGCTAATGAACAATGTCCTAGGGAACTGGCGGTGACATTATGACATTTGCCTGACAGGTTAAGAAGTCTCGCCATGATACACCGTAACAAATTCCAGCAATGTCCAGCAAATGGGCCAGAGACGCCTACTGGTGTGCGCCCTATCATCAGAAGGCCCACTAGTCAGAAGGCCCAGAAGTCAGAAGGCCCAATAGTCAGAAAACCCACAAGTCAGAAGGCCCACTAGTCAGAAATTTTTACCTTCAGCGCACGAAGTTCGAAGAAGGTATTGTTATCACTTTGGTAAAATGTTGTCCGTCCGCCGGGCGGGCGGTCGGGCGTCCGGCGGATAGATAGTTTCCGGGCCAGAACTCGGGCCCTATTGCATGTACATAGATGAAATTTGGTACACATATAGCCCATATGGTCTGGTTGTGCCTTTTGATGGTCTGATTGATGGATAATCCATACTTTTTGAAATATTAAACAAAAAGATTAAAAATTATTTTTTTCGTTTCCGGATCAAGACTCGGTCACTATCGCATGTACATGGATGAAATTTGGTACACATATAGCCTATGTGGTCCAATTGTGCCTTTTGATGGTCTGATTGATGGGTATTCTATAGTTTTT
The DNA here is from genome assembly GCA_026936325.1 of Platynereis dumerilii. Taxonomy (NCBI): domain Eukaryota; kingdom Metazoa; phylum Annelida; class Polychaeta; order Phyllodocida; family Nereididae; genus Platynereis; species Platynereis dumerilii. Next base: position 153,326 of record JAPTHN010000033.1, read on the forward strand.
GAAATATTGAGAAAAAATAATAAAAACAATTTTTTTTCATTTCTGGCCCAAAACTTGCCCAGTATTGCATGTACATGGATGACATTTCATACACATATCACCTATATGATGCTGTTGTGCCTTTTGATGGTGTGATTCATGGTCATTCTATACTTTTTGAAATATTGACAAAATATATTGCATATTATAATTTTTGGTTTCTGGTCCAAAACTTAGCCTCTTGGATGTACCTTGACAAAAATTCATCCACATATTGCCTATAAAGATCTTTCACTGGTCTCATTGATAGGTAGTTTTAACACTTTTTAAATATTTAGAAAAAATTTGAAAAATATAAATTAATATACTTATTGGTTTTCGACCCACAGCTCATAACCTATTCCCTGTACATGTATGAAACTGCAACATAATATGTGTAAATTTGTGAAGTTCAGCCTTTCCATGGTTTTACATACCCTGGCAGGCAGGCGGGCAGATGGTAGGGCAGCGGGTATATAGATAATTTCAGGCCAAGATTTGGCCACGATTGCATTATACCAATTTTGTCAACATCGCTTTTATGACTTTACAGATGTCTTTCGCTGAAGGTTTGCTGCTGCGCAGCCTATGTTTTTATATATTTGCGAGATTTTTTTACTCTTTATTTTCTGACTAGTGGGCCTTCTGACTATAGTGAGCCTTCTGACTAGCGGGCCTTCTTACCAGTGAGCCTTCTGACTTGTGGGCCTTCTTTTTTCTGTTTATTTTCTGACTGGGCCTTCTGACTAGTGGGCCTTCTGACTTATGGGCCTTCTGACTTATGGGCCTTCTGACTTATGGGCCTTCTGACTACCGGGCCTTCTGACTAGAAGGGTGTTACCACGCCTACTAAGCAAGCCTGATCTCAGAGACCTGGTCAGTTCAGTAATGTCCACTTTCGGGTGCAATCCGGTGCATCTGCCACATAACTCCACCATGAGTACTCCTACTCGTTCACATTTATGTCCAGCATTTTAAGGTGTGAAGGTAAGCTGATAGGGCTTTATGTCCTATACTCATGCTGGGCTCAATAGGACAGGAAGACACCACAGTAATAAGGCAATGAACTCACACACAGTGACTCATGGGTCCAGACAATGAGACATTAATCTAATTTTTTGTTGAAAACAATTGGCAAAATGTTCGAATGGTTTCCCTCATAATCTGAAAATGTTAAGCCATGGACAAAAAAAGCTTGAAAAAATGTGTCCAAAATCCATGTGGCAGAAAAAACATACATCCGCAAAAACGTCTTAAAAACTTAAACAATATAGTAATTTTGTAGAGGATTTTCCCAAAAATATAGGAAATATAGGAAGCAAAAAAAGGAATTATAGAAACTATAGGATGAGTCGGCACCCTTTAAATCGTCTGGTTTAAAATTTAACAAACTGGACGACGAAAATTGAAAAACCATATGTACCATCCAACTAACTCTCTTTAAAGCTTATGCAAGCATTGGGCAATGGGCTGCGACTGCAGCCTGGGGTGAAAACTCATCCACCTGACAGAAACAACCTTCCAAAATCATTATTTTCTAATGATGCCATATAATGCTCTCAGACACATGAGACAAGACATATCAGGAATTGTTTTTTTTAATGTTTTTCTTTGGAGAAGCTCTAAACAGTCAAGCAAATTACCGTCTGTACAAGACCAGCAATGTCTTCAGTCCCACATGACACTCGCTCTAGCACTGTCATCACCCTCCCATGACCCTCTCAAAGTTTCATAGCCATGACTTTGGCAGTGCTCAAAATCATCTTTGATAGGCTATGTAAAAATTACTGCTGCTACTATCACTACCAAAATTGGCATGGTGTTGTATCACAGTATCAACTAACTCCATACATTTTGGCAGGCCCATCCATAACATAGTGGGGCAAAGAACCCGAAGGCTCCAGAGAAATTAGGGAACTGTCACCAGGTGATGATTTTACAATATTTCATGAAATGGGATAGAATAAGTCCTGCTATTGTCATGCTGCTGTGTGGTGAGGATGGCTGAAAAGAGATCAGACTTACTTCTGATATACCCAACTGATCAACCCCACACACTCAATCATCCTGTCAGGGCCAGGACTTAGCTGAAATTGCAATTGTCATCATGTGACGGTAATTTCCGAGACTGCTTAAGTCTCAAAGTTGCAGTCAAAGGCCAATTACCATGATTACATTAATCTACTCTGGTGTCCCATTTCTACTAGAGGGATTTAGGATGTTTTGCAGATCTATGGATAAATGGATGATTGGACTTCAAATATGGCATTTATACATTTAGTTAGGATAATTAGGACATGAAGAGGACACTAATGAGGCAAAAGACTGAAACTGCAGTCCAAGTTTTAAGTCCAAACCCAGACTCAGACAGTCAGACTTCACAAGTCCTCTTCTTTTCGATGCCATACTCTGTGTGTAGTGCAAGAAAGAAATCTTGTAACGGGTCCAGACCTGTGACCCGGCAAGAGCTAGAACTTATCATAGCGCAGTGTAGCATGTTGGGTATAATATGCTGCTCCTAAGCACTTGGCTTGGGGCCAGCCCCTTAGTTCAACTGATAAGACATCCAACTTTTATATTTAAAAGTTTAAGAAACCAGGACGGTTCCAGCGTTTGGTGATGGACTAGTCTATTTCTTAAAACTAAGTAACTGTCTAGTCTGACTTTGGTGGACTTCGATTTTAAGCAGAAAGCTTGTGAATACCAAATTAATTTGGAACCTGAGGGCCAGCCCTTTAACTCAACTGGTAATACAGTCAACTTAAAAGAGGAATGCATTGTAGTGGAGTATGAACTGAAATATTGAACCAGAGTGCTAAGTAATGCTACAATGGTCCAACAAGATAATAGCTACGCTGCTACAGGCTGTTTTGCAGATGGATGGATGGATGATTGGGGCTTTACATCCTGTATTTACGTACTTGGTAGGCTAATTAGGACAGGAGGAGGACACAGCAATGAGACGAATGATGATTGAAACAGCCGTCTAACATAGGCCCAGTGACTAGGCAAGAGCTGGATTCGAACCCTGGAGCCAGCGATTGGCAGTCCAGCATGCTAATACTAGACCAACCCTCTCCCCGGGCTGTTTTGCCGAAATTTAAGCTAATAGCCTACTCCTTTGTTACACTATCCCTGCTGCTATTGCTCGTCGATTCTGGTAATAACAAAATATTTCTTGAGGGACAAATATGAAACTTCCAATTCCTTTTCTTTCTATTATATTATTTGTACAGTTTGGTCAATACATTTCATTCCCCCATCATAAAGCTATTTCTAATGATGCTAAAGTAATTTGTGCCAGTACAGAAAATAACTATACAGAAACAGAACAGCACAGAAATGACATTATGACAAGGAAAGCTCATTGTAGTCACAAATTAGGTCCTATATTTAGGTTCATATGAGACTTTCGGATGGAAAAAGCTTTCTTTATAATTGCAAAGTCTTGTACGTACCCATATCAAAGGCATATTCACTAATCAGATGACAGGTATGAGCTAAATATATGGGGAAAACAATGTACATTGAGGAAATGAAGTGCAGCTAAATATATTATGCTATACAGAAACTTATTTTATTATATATCTAATCAGAAAATCATTCCCTGGATATTTCTTCTCATTTCATCCATAATTAGGAATATGGAAGCATTTTCTTAACCTTGAAAACCTCCCATTCCATTAGCTATTATCACAGCCAAGAATTACTATGTATATCGCAAAGAAAATGTTTAAGTTTGCATAATAAATTGCATTGCTTTAAATTATTTTGACTGTGATATATGGCAGTACATACTATTTGGTACACATTCTGTTATTTTGGCAACATTAAGCCACATCAACTTCAAGTCCTTAATCAATATTAATTGCACCTGATACGGAGAGTCTGTTTAAATCACTTCTTGAATTTGCAAAAATGAATATGTCCCAGAAGTGACTTTGAAATTGACCAGATGCATTTTTGTCAGATAGATCCCCAAAAGGAGGAGGTACATCTAACTGCACTGAGTGGCAGAGGGTAGCACAAAGTCAAACAGGAAAATAGATAGATAGATAGATAGATAGATAGATGTGGTAAGTGCAGCCCTCTAAGCCCAGTTCTGGGTGCTCACGAGGGTTGATTGATGAAATGGGTGAGAGAGCGGGAGTCCTCAACATGTTACACATTTACCCCATGTGAGGGAGCTTTTGCTCGCCCAGCATAGACACTGATACAAGGTGCCGCCAATTTAATGTCTCATCCAAACGACATCCAGCTGGGATTTTGCTCATGAAGGTTCACTGAAAATGTTGGGTTCCCCACCCGGGTTCCAACCCATGCAAGCAAAGACCTTCAGCGGAGCAGGCGGGCACCTAAGCCACTTGGCCACCCAGCTGCATGAAATGAAATTTCTCTGTAAAGATCAGTAACAGGACCCATTTTGATTTTATATAACTTATCAGTTGCAATTTAAAATATTGATTATTGAAAAGTTTCAAAAATCAATGTGGCTTAATGTGTGAAATTCCACCAAAATAACAGAATAAGTAACAAATATATATACTGCCATGTATCATTGTCAAAGAGTCAAAATAATTTAAATTAAATGGACCAATTTTGAGACCAGAGGCCTTTTGTAAAAATGTTTTTTCTGAAAATTAAAAGATCTTACCTTCGACGGACATGCCGGTGGCGAGGCATCTTTGAAACCGACATGACTTGCAGCGGTTTCGATTTTGCGGCGACAATTTGCACTGCCCTCCGAAGAAACATTTGTAGCGGTCTGCTTTGCTGAGACTGCGTTTGAAGAATCCCTGGAAAGGAAGGCGAACAATTCTTAGTGATTCTACAATTTCTCCTTTTTAAAGGTTGATCTCTGGGTGGTTGATCATTGCTCCTTCAGCAATTTACTGGGGGCTAACTTGGTAATAGCCCAAGATGCGATTAACCGGGACTGGAAAAAAAGAATTTCCAGGCAATTTGATTAAGTACGACAAAATTTCCCACAAATTGGGAATCATTCGACTACTTCCAAGTCAGAAACTTTGACCTTTCTTCAAAAATTACCTATGAGATTTAAAGATTTCCAGGCAATGACATGCCTGTATCCCCTACTTTTTCCAGCCACGTCAGATTGACCCTGGTGGTCACAACAATGGGTCTCAATTCATCATCCCAAGTCATACCATGACAAAATGGCCCATAACCTTTGCTAATTCATGAATACTTAATTAACAGACCCAGTTTTGGCTCAATCAGGGACTGCTACATCACAGTTTGAAATTGTTGCTTCTATTTCACACAGTCACGCATGGAGAAATAGTGTATTGTTGAAAGGTGCTATCACCTATCCGAAAATTCCATTGAAATATGTATTTTCACAGTTCTGAAATGAAACTAGAGGTAGTGTGGAGATTGAATGGATCGCCTATGCTGTCCCACAGGGACTAAATGATCGCCTGTGTTACATAATACGCAAGCCAAAACCTTGTTTTGCGAATTTGATTGGGCAATACTTCACCAAGTTCACTAATACTAAGGAAACAATCCATCTCTTGCATGACAAATGGGCGATCAACTATTTGAAAGTTTGCTTGCTTTACACTGGTTTTTCTTAGTTGCCAGTAATCCTCTATAAGTGTCCATAATCGGACTAAATCTGCCTGCAAAATGCTTATGACCTAAATAAGTAGCCAATCACAGAAGAGGTTGGAAATAGCAGAAAGCCCTGTCCATTTTAGCAGGGCTTGCGTGGGGAGGATGGTCACAATTGGGCACAGTTGGTAAAGGTAAAGGTTCATAAGGCTCCTCAAAAGGTCAAAGGTTTGATTCCAGCAATTTGTTGATGGCGGATAACTCTCAAGTTTCCGGACCAGGGGCAGGTCAACTGCCAATATTTACGAGGAACCAAAACAACATTCCGGCAAAGATTCTCGAATTGAACAAAGCACCCTTAATATAATAATAATAACATGGATTTATAAAGCGCTAATTTCAGTAAACTGCTCATCAGAGCTTTTTCAGATCAAATCCCTTGTAGGAATTCTAAAACAAATTGGTAATTTTTAGATTTTTCTTGAAGCTTTCAATGTTTGTGCAGTTCTCACTTTTTCAGGCAAAGTGTTCCAGAGTTTTGGTGCTGCATAGGAAAATGCTCGATCTTCAAACTTATTTTTGTTGCATTGAGCAGGTTCTGCTAACAGCAGCTTGTGGTTGCTTCCCAGGTTATGTTCCTGTTGAGATTTGACTTGAACAAGTTCTTGGATGTATTTTGGTGCCTGATTGTTCATTGCTTTCCATGTAGTTGTCATCAATTTGAACTGAATTCTTGCTGTGATAGGTAACCAGTGCAGTTGTTTTCCTACTCTGGCTGACACTTTCGTGTTTTTTTTCAATCTCTCAATTAAACGAACTGCCGAGTTTTGAGCAACCTGAAGTTTATTTATCAATCGGGTACTAGTGCCATACAACAGCCCATTTCCGTAGTCAGCTGCAGTAAAACAAATGTAAAATGTATAGAAGTGACATTTTTTATCTTTAGCTTCTCGGATTGATAAAGTTGACATAACAAAAAATCAAGATAATGTCTTTTTATTCGTCCTAGATTTATAGTACCGAGAAGCAACAAATCAATTATGTCTGGCCTAAATTGTTGTCAACATGACATTGTTTGGTATGACCTGCAGCTGTAAATGTGGATGTTTTTCCAACAGTAGGAGTCCCTTGTACAGGAAGCGCACTACTTATTGCCTAGCCGCGGAGGAAACTCAGTTGACGTTGAGTCGTTGACAATTTCAAATCTGATTGAAATGTTTAAATGCAACTTGATTGTAGAAATAAAGCAACAGTATCAAAACTAACATTTTTGCGGTGTTGAAATTGAGTCCAAAATTCAAATCAGCTTATTTTCTGTATTTCACACTGGGCGGCCAATTGCCAGGTACCCGAGTCGATCCGCGTCTTGTCTAAGTCACCTTGATTTATGTTTGACAGCAGTTTCAATCATCCTCTGCCTCATTGCTGTGACCTCCTCCTGCCCTATTTTACATTCGGTCTGGCATACCACGATACCAAAAAAACTGAACAAGGTTTTAGGATCATTAGTTGACCTGGACCCAGGTATGTAACCAGATCATATGATATTCACTCCTTACCTTTACCTCGAGTAAAGCATGAATTTGCAAAACAGAGTATAAAATATAGATTGCCATTAAGATATAATGACATGACAGAACTTATTAGGCAAAAGATTTTCACTCACAGTTTCATTGGATTCAAATTGTATGTAAAAAATAGTCTGAAACTACTAAACATATTGTAATAATGATAATTGTTATATTTGTTCTCAAAATCATATATAATCTATCTACTTCAGAATTGTAATTGTTTTAAAGTCATCTTCTGGAAAAAAGTAACCTCCTACGTCTGCATCACCCTCTCCGGTCACTGTGTGAAAACTCCAGTCAGTATGCGAATACGTTGCACTTATTCTCTTCTAGTTCCTGTCTATTAATCTTTATATATATTAAAACTCATATAACGGTCTTGTTTATATGAAATTTGAGATATTTTGATTGGTGCCCCTTGGTAACGGCTCTTGGGAGCCTAAGAGGGGTCTCCAATGTGCTTATTTTGTATGAGACAAATAAATTATCTGAATCTTGAATCTTGAATATTAGTGTCTTGTTTTCTTGAAACCATCTTGAATTTCAGCTAATTTCTTAGGCAGTTGAGAAGACTCTCTCCCTTTCTATTTCTGATCTATGTTGGATTCAAGGATAGCTCGCAGTCAATGGACAATTGGACATACTGAGACATTTATAGCGTATAAGCGTTACGATACAATACTTTGTTCATAATTTATTGTCACTGTGACATGTACACTGCACAGGAAGCTTTGTTTAAAAAAAATCTGCCTGAAACAGTTATATTTGACGTAGAAATTTGAGTCACGTCTTAGCAATTGGAAGGAACACTGCTGAAATTGGAGTCGAGTTTAGATGCAAATTGAGACGACTGATGGGATTGTTGACAAACGTCTCGCAGAGTAGAAGTTCTAAGTCTACTAAAATGCCCTACACTTAGAATTCATGAGATGGTCTGCTTCAGCAATAGCAAATCAACAAGGTTTTTAGTTTTTTTCTATTCTTCAATCTTCAGCCAACGTAAACAATTTTTAGCGTCTCGGACCAACAGATTTTCAAGGACGAAAAAAAAGAGCTTACCCATAATTCCATTTAGCGAAATGAGACAATAAAAAATTGAAATCGCAGCGTTTGTTTTGTCTTACCAACCGACCTTAAAAAAAGTGATGAAACTGCTGTCCAACACAGGTCCAGATGGCCCCACGAGAGCTTGAGTCAAACTCGGTAGGTACCAGCAAATGGAAGCACCTAGGCTAACACCTGTGGCATTTTAAGTCTTCAATTACTACTGACAAAGTTCTAGAATTTCTATTATTAACCATTAATCAGTACTTAGTACCTTATTCTTTCATTTCTGCTAGCTTTAGTTACCACAAACACAAATGACACAATGTAAAGCTTAATAAGCAGCTTAGAAATTTCATTAAATATTTCACTATATGCTCTGCTGTTCTAGATTCTCACCAGTTATTATGATTGCAGAATTTGTCTGTGCAATTCATCCGATATTCATAATAACCTGAATTCCAGACACATTTTTGTCAGAAACATGGCTAAAGCAGATTAACCATTGATTCCATAATCTGCCCTATAAATAAAAGATAATCACCATGATATAGACTATAGATATACAGATACAATAATTACAAGTACAAAGGGAAACTTAATTGATTTAAAAAAATATTTCAGCCTATTTTTAGGATGGTGCATGCTTGAAATAAATAATTACGTCTGACATAACAGCAATGTTTCCGGTGAAATACATATAATTGTTTTGTTTGTTTGTGTTTTACGCCTCTGCAGCACCTTAGTGGCAGGCGATCGCCGTATGATGATGAGATGAGAATACTGGGAGTCTGACACATGCCCTATTAATTCAGGGATGTCCAGGGTCTTTCAGTTGCCCCAGCATAGAACACTGGATACAACCCACCTCCATTTAATGTCCCATTGGCTCGGAATAAAGTGAGTTCCCGGGGTGAGATTTGAACCCACGCCCTCAAAGCCAGTTGACAAGCGCACTAACCAATTAGGCCACGGGGGAACTCAATACACATTATTGTAAAAGAGTTCCTGTTGAAGGAAATCCCAGGCCCCAAACTCCCTGAGAATATCTAATTGTCGCCCCCCCCTGTTACAAATAAGCTAGCTGGATTATCTTGTTTGGCATTTTTTGGCATTGACTGTTTGTAGTAATCACCTGTCTGTCTCGAACCTCAGGTCAGCAGAGTGCACCAATTTAAATGTGAATTCCATACCAATGGTTGTGGGACCATGTAACCAAGCAAATGGTCACTGTGCCATGGGGGCCCATCAAAATTAAACAGGCACAACATAAGAATATGTGGCATAGCCAGGAACTAATTGCATAAGAATTAATTATTGGAACATTTGAGCATCCAATGCCATCAATTTATCCCCATGGAACTGTGCATGTACTATAAATTGCATGGGATATCTCTCAAATGGAATGACTAACAGGACAACTCTGAGGACACTAATTTAAAAGACAAGGTAAGACAAATTCTTCCATGGCCATGTTTTTGCCAACTCACACTTAAACTATGGAGGCAGTTGACCGCTATTTGCTGCCACCTCTAAATAGCCCACACCAGTGCTGATGGGGCGTAAAACACAAACTCGCTCAACTCACTGCTGCCACCTAGGGTGCAAAATTTGCGAGCTCCTGTGAGCGGTCAATAGAATTTCAATCTCTGGAAGAAACCAGGACAGTGTCTGGAAGAAACCAGGACAGTTCCACCATTTAGTGATGGTCTAGTTTATTTCCAAAAACTCTGTAAGTGTCTAATCTGACTTTGGCTGGCGGGCAATTCCGTAAAGTCCGATTCACGGATTTCACATTTTAGCAGCTTGTGTAGCCCTACCATTACACCTCAGCTATTTCTTTGTTATCTGGGCATGAGGCCAGGTAATAGGGGTACCAGACAAGCCACTAACCAAAGCTCCAAGTATAACAGGAGCTGACCTACAAGTCAAATATCATGGTGTCGGACGTACATCACATGGTGTACGTCCGACACCATGAAATTTGGCAATAGCTGAACTCCTGTTACACTTGGAGCTTTGGTTGGTGGCTTGTCTGGTACCCCTATTACCTGGTCTCATGCCTAGATAACAATGATATAGCTCAGGTGTAATGGTAGGGCTATGCAAGCTGTTAAAGTGTCAAATCTGTGAATCAAACTTTACGGAATTGCCCTGGCTTCAATTTTAAGTAGACAGCTTGTAAATACTAAAATAAGTTGGAACTATTTTTTATCATGGAGGATATACACAGTGGGTTTTAACCACCTTTAAGTTAGAAAAAATTCTAATGGCATGATGTCTACTGGATATGGTCCACAAGGACATGCAGATTACATAACTGAAAACGAGAAAAAAATCTGTTGGGAATTTTTTGAGAAAATCACATTTTTATGTGGCAGCCATTTTGCAATGTGATAAACTCCATAAAAGGGTTCTGGAGATCGTCAAAAATTATGTCAATCGCATGGAACCTGTTAAATATAATAAACAAGGACATGCAAATTACATATCTATTTACAGGAAAAACATTTCTAGTAATTTTTTAAGAAAAACACATCTTTATGTGAAAAACATTTTTCAATGTGATAAACTGAATGAAAAGGTCAATCTGCAATTATTTTATTTGCATACAGTCAGAATCATGCATCTTAGTGTGCCATGATTGCAGGTACAGTAGCATATCACAAACATGTACCAGTAATTATAAGAACAACGAAACATGTTTGTGACGGGCACATTTCCAGTTATCAGCACTTGGATAGTGTCTACAATGATTATTATGTGGTCTGTCCAGGATTGAGTGACCTCCTTCCCGAAAACAGAGGACACACACACACCTCTGTGAAAGATGTATGATGTTCATTTACTGTGCATTTGATTTGATTATTTTTAAGTGAAATACAACAATACTCACAATAACATCAAATAGGACCCAAATTATAATTTTTGATATGTGAACCAATTTTCATTTATTAAAGGGCTGGCAGGGCATCCACATGGGCCAAGGCAATGCCAGGAAGTAGGGCAGGAAGGGTTCAGGAAGCAGATTTGATCATTTCAGCATAATCTCAGCATCAGAGACAGATTTCAGGATATTTTTCATAGCCAGGAACTTCAGCATTTTGTTTGGAATCAGACAGAGTGATGGATACCCATGATCATGCTGGGTCAATGCAAATATGTCTAGAAACGTTCCTGGAGGGTTAACAGAATAGTCTAGGACAATCAGGATTAGGCAAAGGCATTATGCCGACAAAATGAGAAAATGTTACTTGTTGACAGACTGTGTGCAAAGATTAGATTTTTCTTGAGATATCTTGTACTAAGCTGTTTCACACACTTCGAAATATATTTTAGTTCTTTCTTGGAACCTTCTGCATGGTGTCTGTGCTTTCTGGAGAACATCTGAATGCTGTTTGCTTGGATTCCCTTTGTTCCTCATCATTCCTGAAGCATCTTGGCCTTTCGGCATAGGTTTTCCAATGTTACGTCCTTAGTTTGGCACATTCTGGAAGATGTCTGCATCGTTGCTGCTTTCGAGATATCTACTTGAAGATACTGAAACTGATATGGCTCGAGGACATCCTCAAGAAAATTTAAACACAAGTCGCTGAAGGTACAAGGAACTAAGTTAATAAAGTTTATCACATGGCAAAATAGTTGCAATGTAAAAATATTTTTATGTTTGTCTGATAAAATTCCCCACAGATTTTCCCATATTCAGAAATGTAATCAACACGTCCTTTCAGGCTATTTCCTGCAGAATTCATGATATCAGTTTTTTTAAAAATGCATTTCTGACCTTTTTGTGGAGTTTATCACACCATGAAATGTTTATAACATAAAAATGTGTTTTTCTCCAAAAAATTCTTTTTGACTTTTTTCCTGTTAAAAGATTAGTAATCTGCATCTCCTTATAGATTGTATTGAGCAGGTTTCATGCCATTAAAATGAGTTTTGATGCTCTCCAGAACCTTTTATTGAGTTTATCACATTGAAAAATGGCTGCCACATAAAAATGTGATTTTCTCAAAAAATTCCCAACAGATTTTTTTCTCGTTTTCAGTTATGCAATCTGCATGTCCTTGTGGACCATATCCAACAGGCGTCATGCCATTAGAATTTTTTCTAACTTAAAGGTAGTTAAAACCCACTGTGTATATACATTTTAGCTAACATATAATGCCAGTATAGAGGGGGACACTTGTGGCAAGGACAAGATATTTTGTTGAGTGTTACACAGCTTTTATGAAATTGTAAATTACATTGTTGTCCTTGTTAATAAATCTCCATAAAGTAACAGAATAAATATAAATGAGCATTTTTGATATCACAAAGCAAAAACATTGGCTTTGTATGGACACGTGAATAAGTGAGAGAGCATTCTTTTTGGACACTTTTCTGACCACAATTTACCATGCACTAAATGCAAGGGCTTCCCAGCATATTTGAGTCCGTTACCATTAGATATCAGGGGAATGCAAATAGAATGCAACCTCTAACTAAATGGCACAATTTGCAATGATATGAATATGCTAAAAAATATGCATTATTGCATGCTTCAGTTACTTACTCACCTTAACTCTGAGAAGTGTCAAAACTATGTTCTGGGATGTTTCCGTTGAGATATCAAGCCAAGTAACTGAGCCAGAAAAATTAGCTGCTGGTGGGTGACACAACAAAAGGAAGTAGTTGACCCAAGGTCAAGGCAATTATATATATTATATATATATTTTTTTAAGGATAATAAAATTCCATAGACTGGGGCTTCTGAAGCATTTTATAACACAAGAAAGTTCCATAAATAGTTTAAAAGAATTAATAAATAATGTTATGAGCTTGACACCAGAAATTATGACAAGATATACTTTCACTTTTGCTAATTGACCCAGTTTGTTGTCTAAATAATAAATTGTCACCTCAAGAGGATCAAGTTGTTTCTACCTGAGGAATTTGTGAAGCTGTGAATTACATGCTCAACAGTTTGATAATCAATATGCCATTGTTTTCTAAACATTCTGACTGACTGAGTGGAGTAAAATAGTTAGAAACTCATGAAATAAAATAACCTTCTCAAAACAATATCGCTCTGTCCAAATAAAAATGAAATACAAAACTGTATTTGTCATACATATCACTTAACTGTAGGACAATCAGAAATATTTAAGTAGAATTAAATAGGAAAAAGGTTATCAATGGTTTGATAATTGCCAATTCTTTTTCATAACAAGAATTCGCGGATTCATAGCTAGCCATTTGCTGTTATATTAAAGGGGCAGTGATTAACTTGGAATGGGTTGACAGCAATGTTGACCTAATCTATAGTATATACTGAAGACATGTAAACAAGAATTTATAGAATGCACGAATAACTTCATGAAATCCTCGAAATAAAAGGCGACTAGCAATCTGCTTGTAAATTGGAGGGAAAAGAATAAATACATGGAATAAGACAGATAGATAAATAGCAAGATAGATAGGAAGGAATGTACATGACAAATTGGAAGATCAGGCATAAAATATATAAGTTGATGTGATTTGAATAACCCCATTTCACTGAATGGCCTGAATATTGGCCTCAAACAACTTTTTGTTAAAAAAGTGATTCTTAATTTGCTTTCCACATGAAGCAGACATAGCACTTTAATTCCAAAAACACTACTTTCAAAATTTAACATAAAGGAGTGACCAAGTTGTGAAGCCTTAAAGTTAGAAAAATCACTAAACATACCCCAGATTGTGTCTCAACCAGAGGCAAGGTCGGGAAATCTATCAGCAAATGGGATTGAAGGATTCAACGCCACTTTTCCCCTGGTGTTAACTGATAGAATTTCCATGAAGTTTAAACTAAAAATATCATACGATCAAAACTCACATTTCACAGTGAAAAGACGGTTGTACAATTAAAGTGTAATACTAGGCCAAATTTTGGAAAATTTAAATCAAGATCATTTTAATAACTTTTATGTTTCCATCAATAAAGTCATCATTACGTTCAGTGTTATTATAAAAAAATAACATGCAAGCACTTCAAGCTCTGGGTGCTTTTTAGATAGAATATCTATCTACTTCCTATTTGCATTTCTGATTTTCTGTAAGGATCTATCTATCTATCTATCTATAGCGGCCCCCCCCCCCACACTGCCCCCTTCCTTCCTCGCTCCCCCCTTCCTTCCAAACCCTGTCCATTCCTTCCTCCCTCACTCGCTCTTCCTTCCTCCGTATACTTGCATTCACTCATGAACAGTTTTGGGTGGCATTTAAAACTAACTCACAATAATATAATTTCATACAAATTATATTGGATTAGGCCAAACTTTGCCTACCTTGAGACTATTATCTCTCTCTTTCCTGATATTGTTTTATGAAGCTGGCTATTGGCTGTTTCAATGCGCCACAGGGGTGTCCTAACTTGCTATTAAACGGGGGAACTAATTAATCATTTTCAAAACCACTGCATTGTGACATGTATGCATAATATCCATTATACCTGTAGGCCTATGTTACATTTGACTCATTTAGTAGTTTTAACCATGCACAGTATCTATATTTGTTAAATTTGAATATAAGTATTTATTGTCAATCATCACACAAAAAGGTCTATATTTTTCTCACCAAGGAGCTCTTCATGTGATGTTTGACTATAAATATGAACTTCCAAAGGCCAGGATTAAGTTTACACAGTTGAATACAAGTGTTTTAAATTGGCATTGTATACTAGGCCAAGTTAACACTGACATTCAACTGACATTCAGCTGACATAGACATCAAACCATGTCAATGGCCATTGCTGGCTAATTGCATTTCAAGTTCACACCTTGACCATATTGACACAGGAAATCCAATGCATTGTATTGTATCTAATTACACTCTTGAAAGGTAATTGAGCTATATTGCTGTTATACCTGTCAGGGAATGAACTCAAGATACTGCAAGCCTTTTCCATCAGAGGGCTATTTTGCATACATACAGTGCTGCCACCTAGCTTGTTTTTGGTTCATGGTTGCATGGTTGCTGGTTGCATGGTTGCTGGTTGCATGGTTGCATTTTATGGTTTCAGAATCCCATACACTCCTCACCCATTCCAATAGCTACGCCTATGGCTAGCTAAAAATACATGCCTGGGTCAAAATTTTCACTATCTTGGGGAAAACAGCAGGGCAGTACCATCATGCTGCAAGATCACATATTAAAATATTATGTAATTTCTTTCAGTCCATCAAAGTGCCCTGCAATATTATGTGATCAAAGAAGCTACTGTTGAGTAGGGTCACCAGGAGGTGGTGCCACCTACATTAGGATAGTTGAATCATTACAAGTACTCAGTAATGCAATACAAGTTATAAAAAAAAATAAGGACAGGCTATAAATTTCTGTCAAAAACATTTTATGTCACAATATCATAACATGAGAAGGTTTAACAGAAGGACCTGGACATTCTCCTCTTAAAAATGATGTGACATATGAATACAAGAATCCGCGGATTCAAAACCGACCTAGCGCAATGAAATTGAAGGTGCCATTGCTTAAACCACTGAGCAACCGATATTGGAAGATAGGAGAAATAGTTGATTGGAAGATGCTAGACTATTAGTATAGAATCAATGCAGTTTGAACAGATTTCTAAAAAAAAAGGAAAGATTTCTGCCAAAATGGCCATCATCATGGATTTCTCGACATGTTCCTCTTCCATATCAAAAAGGCCATACCTATACCAAATTTCATAACTGTAAGTGAAATATTTATGTCACAATGGTCAGTTTAAGAATGAAGAAAGATGGCTGCCATCTTGGATTTCTCAAAATATTCCCCCGACTGATACCCACAGCCCCATACCTGTTCCAAATTTCATAAGTCTAAGCAAAATATTGAGGTCACAATGGGCAGTTCAAGAAATGAAGAAAGATTGCTGCCAAAATGGCCGCCATCTTGGATTTCTCAACATGTTCCTGATCCATACCCACAGGCCCATACCTGTACCAAATTTCATAACTCTAAGCGAAATATTGAGGTCACTATGAGCAGTTCAATAAATGAAACAAGAATCCGAGGATTCAAACCCTGGGTTCTGTTGGGAATGAGTAATAGGCCTAAGCATAAGATCCATGGATATAACATCAAAGTAGCACTGCACTGCGAAGTGCAATCAGCTTTGACACCTGTCAGATTGCCTTCAAGTGCTGTTCCTCAATGGCAATTTGGCAAACTGAGGATGAAAATAGGCTTCAGAACTTGCAGAATTGCAATTAGCATTGTTAGACTGCTTTGAGAATAGATGCACTGCAAAAAGCAAATGCTAAATGCATTATTGGCCTTCCTTGAAACGCATGGACGATTGTCATGTGGGCGATATTATAATGCAAAGTCAGCTTGAAAACAGTCAAGACTCAAACAATCTATCAACAAACCGTAAAAAAAAAAAATTAATTAATTTTTTTTTTTTTCAATTAAAAAAAAAAAAAAAATCAACTCAACCCAACTCAACCCAAACCTGAAACGCATTTTACTATAACATCATTAGAACATGAATTGGCTATATTGGCTGTACCCACACCCCTATTCATGCCAGGACAACACTTCTCAGAAAACCTCTCAGACTGGTTTTTCAAAGAAAGTACCCTGGGTGAATCACCCAGGGCAAAAAGATGGCTGCCAAAATGGCCACCACAAAATGGCCGCCATCTTGGATTTCTCTACATGTTCTCAATCAATAATTAGAGTTCAATAGGTGTGCCATCTTACAATCTTGACATGTTCCCAATCCATACCCAGAGTTCCATACCTGTACCAAATTTCATAACTGTAAGTGAAATATTAAGGTCACAATGGGCAGTTCAAGAATGAAGAAAGATGGCTGCCAAAATGGCCACCACAAAATGGCAGCCATCTTGGATTTCTCGACATGTCCCCGATCCATGCCCATAGTACCATACCTGTACCAAATTTCATTACTCTAAGTAGAAAACTAAGGTCACAAATGGACTTTAACACACATGTTGAAAAGAAATGTTGACATGGACACTTGGACATGGTTTACATGAGTCCCCTTTCACTACCCACCCCCCTAAAAGCCCTTTGTAACAGGATTAGGCTGTCTGCAACACTTTAATTTCTAAAAAGTGCAGACTGAAGAGCCAATGGGAGTCAAGATATCGTCCTAGACCATTGATGTTGGTATGCAAATTGTAGGTATTTTTGAGAGCTTTCCAACCATGTCAGGTAAAATGTTGTATGAACCGCGGACTGGCGAAAATGGTCGAAAACGAAAAAAACATTTGAAACTTTGAACAAAAATTGAAGTATAGGTAAGAATTGTCCTATCACAATTTTGAGAACAGATTTGGATTCCCCAGCTCAAAACGCACCTTTTAGGCACTAGTGCTTTTTAAATTTGCATAAAAATTAAAAATTGACACATCCTACTGTAGTATGGTTCAAAATTTACTAGTCCTTCAGCAAATCTACTGGCCCGCAGAACGCGAACTATTATTCACATTTTGTTTCCTGTACATTTGCAACAAAAAAATCACCTGATTGTCACATAAATTGAAATGAAGATTCAGGTAATATGAAAAAAATCTAGAGGATTTTTTGTTTTTATTACTAGGTAATGAAATTTCCAATGCTTGTCAGCTATTTCAAAAGGTTTAAACTGAGGTGAGCTGTCCTGAGCAGCATCAATGCTACTCAATGAAGTGCTGAGGCTGAACAGCCTGAGCTGTATTTTCAGACCTCATGTATATAGGCTGGGCTGATAATATAAACTATCCATTTCAATTTAATTGAACAACCATTTATAAATTTATCTATTATTTGATTTCAAAAAATGTGCAATAAAGAATAATTTGATCAAATCAACATCCAAAGAAATCCACAACATCCACAAAATGGCAGGTGCTCCACTAGCTATAATGCTGGACTTCATTAATTAGTACTGAGGCCTTGGCCCACCATTGGCTTTCACTATAACTCTTGTTGTCCTGCACATGATTCTGGGAAAATGGTTCCACTCCAGTGGTTCCAAAAGTCAACATCCAGTGTTTTGGGAAGGGCAGGGCAACATTTACATTAACTTGGGAGAGTTCTTTGATTTCATGCTGTCAATACCAGCTTCCCAAAACTAGTGTGGCTTAATGTTCCCTAATAACCTCTCAACACAAAGCAAACCTCATGAAATTTGTATGTTTTTAGGTAAATTCCCTCCATTCACAAGATTGTGGAATCCTACCCTCCCCCCCAACCCAAAATGGTAGAGTCCATGTGGTTACAGGTTGGTGTCACATGACCTACACCCAGTTCCCTCATTGGTCAGCCTACTACTACTGCTAGGTAAACAGCAAACATGGCAAACATTTGAAGAGGCAAACATTTAGATGTTCCACAGAAATAACTATGAAACTGATGAAATAACAACATACACAGATGTCATTGCTATGCCAGAACTTCATTTGTATCACATATAAATGGTCACATGAAAAATTTAAACATTTTGTTGGTCATTTGCCAAGTTTCAGGCGCAATCTCATAATTAGTCAAAAGCAGACAACCCACTTTCAATCCCCTTTTCCCTTATCACTTCCCGACTCCCTTTGCCCTCCTCTAATAACCGCCGATAGGTCGGTTAAAAATACACAGTACATCTGTACTACATGTTCTCAAATTTGCAAATAAGATTGATGGAAAAGTGATTTCAGGCAAGTGGGTAAATAGTTAATCAAATGTTGAATGCATTTATTAGGATTTTTTTTAGCCAATTTTAGTCAGAAAGCATATTAATGTAAAAAGAAATCTATTCTGTGGGCCTGACTCTCTTTCAGATGAGTATCACTGTGGAAATTGGATAGTTTTTAATGGTTTGATAGTTGTTTGTGGCTGTTTCTGTTTTGCACAGACAACAATCACAATAGGATCAGCAAATGCCTCATCAGTGATACCAATTGAATGCTTTGTCAAAGCAGTCAGTGGAGCATGACATGCACAGTAATATGGACAATGTTTTCATGATATTTGACCCAGAAAGGGCTCAATCATTTATGAAAGAATCAATTGGAAATAAGTAGTTAACCAGGATTATTGCAACAAATCTTCAAATCCCCCAGCATTCAAATACACAAATGGACCAGATGAAGCTGAAACTGGATTTTTTTGGCAGATTTTGAATATATCTATTTTTCTGTGCCTTGGAATTTTCTGCAGACCACTTCTAATCTTGCAAGTCTGTTCTTGAAGGCTTACCTAGCAATGGATTCAAAATGGACTTGAAGTATTTATGACTCTTACAGATAGCAGACTGGCCTGCAAGTCACACAACTAACCAAAGGTGAGGTAAACTTCATTCAGAGCAAGCATTTGACAGAATTTATTGAGGTTGAGCATATTATTTTGACTCTTTATTAGCCATGGTCAATGAAGCAGGGCATTCTAGCTTCAGTCCCCTGGTATTATATGAGTAAGTCCTCAGCTGACCTGAGCATCAAAATGCTGGGAAGCCCTTGACTAAATGGCATAAGTAGATTGAATACCATCAAACTTCTGATGAGTAAAATCATCCCTTCCACAGGCAAAGTTTATGCTAAAGTTTCAATACTTTCTTTTTGTCTCATGATTTCCAAACATTTTCATTCGAAGCAGTGGACTGGATCTTTGCCAGCAACCATGCTTTGTGAAAGTAGTTTGGCTAATATGGGCAGCTGTTGTGCGACCTGATCTTGCAATCTGTCCAAAACAGATCAAGCTATTGTTGACCCAATTCGATTTTCCATGGACTGTCAGCATTCTGCTGCCACTTGTCAGTCCTGAACAGAGACAGGGCATCCATGTGGTTAGCAGTTGAAGCTCTCATTAGATTTCTTTGGCAAACACAACAACATACATGTAATGTATCCCCTCCGACACAGTGAAGAGGGCCATCAATCTGGCGTCTAAAGGTATGTCACATTTTGGGCAAAATTCAGTTAAGGTCAAAATAGGACTTCTGAAACATGTGTCTATATATATAGATCTATTAAGTTTAGATGTTTAAGAAGGGGTCCGTTACCCCAGAATGACACTGGCAAATCCCAGTTATATTTCTTACTGCAAGGACTGGAATTTTTAAACAACAATTTCCTCGGAAACTCCAAAATGTGCCTTTCTTGGTTTTCCCTTTGGACGCTAGTAATGCGCGTCATGACACAAGTACAGGATGCGGGATCCTGCAGGGTCAATCAAAATGGTCTCGCTAATTATTTTTTTTTAATTATGCAATTAGCAAAAATCCCGAACTATATACAACGGAGTCAAAGACGGGCAAATAGTGCATGAACTTTTTTTATGCAGACAAGGCTATTTCAAATCTATTTATCTATTTTATAGTGTGCATTAATCAAGATACATTGTCCTGCACACTTTCGAACAACACAGCACTCCACCAGTGCAAGATAGGAGATTGTGCGTGGCAAATCAGAATGGTCTTGTTTTTAGTGTTAATTACACTAATTTAATAGTGAAAATCAGCTAGCTATTGTAGTAAAAAATGCACAAATAGTGCACAAACTATTTCACGACATAGACAAGGCTATTTGGCAGTATTTGCGCATTAATCTAGATAAAGTGTGCATTAATCTAGATAATATTGGCCATTAATCTAGATATATTGGCCCGCACACTTTCGAACATCACAGCACTGCGCCACTCTGAGGTGAAAATGATTGAATCTGTCCAAAATGAGTCCAGATGACCTGCCAGAGCCCATATAAAACAACTGAGCATATCCTTTAATTAAAGTCATTAGCTCCAAGCAAGGAACAATGAGGCAAAGCTAGTACACCTCTGGCTGCCAGAATTTATAGTCTGCCAAGCCCGTAAAAAATTTCTCAAAGCATGTTGAATCTTTGATGCCTTATTGGTACTTCGTTCTTTTGTGGTGCCAAGGGAACCACATGCTTTGATTAGCCATGTATAAATTGTATATTCATGAATTTCCATGCCAAAGTATCATCAGCATGATGGCCGACACAAAAAGGATGTCATTGAATCAATATGTTTATCTCAATTTCTGGTTTCAAGCTTTTGAGCAGACTGAACCAGAAAGCTGTCAATGACATGTACGACAAATATTATTTCAATATTTATGGACTTTGCAATATATAATTATTATTTAGAACTTCAGCCGAATTACCTTGCGGAGGGGGGGGGCAGCCATCAATCAGATCATCATGTGCAGAGGAGGGGGGAGGTTTGGGAGTATTTTTTAATATTTTTTATATATAATAATGTCTTGACCAGTTTTGGTGAAAAGAGTAAATTCTATGGATTTTTCGTGAAATAATAAGTTTGTTCCGCATGACACCAGAACACTTCACCCCTATGCACCAGTAAGAAATAGTGGGTTGTTCCTTCCGAGAGGAAAAAAAGACTTGTTCTGGGGGTAAAATTCATAGCTCCCCTCCCTAAGAGCTTAGTTACCACCCTTTGTTACTTTGTTCCTCAAAAAACAATTTTGGCAGTGGCAGATCAAGGGGGGGCTAAGTGCCCCCCAAGACAAAAAATTTCGAAGAAAATATACAACAAGGGCCCGCGAACGCTGCAACATGCCCGGGCCCTCCTAGAGATTGAGTACGGTGTCTGGATCCGCCACTGTCAGGCACATGTTTTCTTTTGTGCCTTCTATCTCTCCCCTTCCCCCTATGTAGCATTAATCGAAAGAAGCCAACTAATCGAAAGCAGCCAATTAATCAACACAATTTGGTAATTCTCTTTTGTAACAAAACAAAAAGTAAAGCTTTTTCGATTTTTCACTTACGCAACTGAAATTTTTTTACTTAAGTTTTATTTGAAGCCGATATGACCTTTGGACCGAGTGTTGATCTTGTAATTTTACACGTGTCAAATTCAGTCAAAAGGTTGACACAGAAACAAAACTATATGTCAAAAGAGTAGCAAAACATTAGTGAAAACCAAGACAAGTTCAAAACTAAAACCTTTAAGCACTTAAATAATTGAGAAAACACACATCACATGAGAAAGGTATTTCAATAACCATTTTCTGATTTTGAGAGACACTGACATTGTCAACATAAAAAAAAATCTGCCATGAGAAATATTTGGGTCAACCACTCAGAATATGGTGTCATAAAAAAATGAATACTATTTTACGTTATGTATGCATACTGAAAAAAAAAAACGAAGTAAAAGTCTTTCAGTTGTATAAGTTGCAAATTTTCCTTTTTTAATGAGGTGAAAAAAATAACAGCATGCAATTTATAAAAAGTTAATATCTGTTCAAATAGGTGAAACAAGATTTCTATTAAATGAATTTTTCTTTACTTTTCTTTTATTTGTATGTTAATTGTTCATTCACTTTTCCAAACACTTTATCTGACTATTAACTTTCTCAAACCGACTTGCAGCTAAGTCAATAAGTCAAATTTTTATCAAATGTCAGTAATAATAATCAACAACTATGCTGTTTTATAACAATGGCAGTATTTTGTTTTTGTTTTTTAAGTGATCCAAAATAGTGTCCATATAAAAATACGAAAGTATTGTGTTAACACGTCACCAAACAAAAATCCTACATAAAATGAGATATTCAGGATCTCTGCTGTTGATGGCATAACATAAATAAAATGTTCACAACTTTATCTAAATAGAAAGATCCTACAAAGAGTAGACAATTTTGAATTTAAGTTGAATTAAAGACCCAAACATTTGAGACAATTGGGCAAGTAAGATAGATCTAGCTATGTAATTTTTTTAATGTTTGAAATAAAGTTTTATAGATATTTAGAAACAAGCAGGTACAACGAAGGGCAAAAAAGCTTAAAATAAAGTTACATAGAGTCAAAAGTAGGTTATGCAAAGATATGACTGAAATAAAGTTACAGACAACTGGACAACTGGACCAGGTAAGCTAGCTAAGTGCATAAATGTTTAAAACAAAGTTATACCGAGACACGAGTTCTGCGCAGTGGCATGGGGGGTCTCGAGCGGGGGGGGGGGCAACCCGGGTGGGGGGCACGCGATCCTCTAGGGGGGCATCCACAATACTAACTGTATATTTTAGCCAGAGTTGGAAGGTTCATATGGGGGGCACCTGGGAGGGGCACAGGTCCAATATGGGGGGCACGTGCCCCCCCCCTGCTCCCCCATAGGGACTCCACTGGTTCTGCGAAGGACAGAAATGCTTGAAATAAAGTCAGAGACAAATATACAAGGTAGATTTAGCTAAGTGCACACATTTGTTTAAAATAAAGTTACATGGAGAAAAAGTATGTGGTGCAAAGGACAGGAACAATCAACCTGTCATGCCCAATAACTACACTGCGCTATATTATGATAAATGCCTGTAATTAAAAATTTAAATTAAAGTGTAGGCCAATTGCAAAATCAATTTCCGGACAACACAAATACCAATCAGCCAAACAAACAAACACAAACTTACAAGCAACATATGTTGCATTTTCTTAGGGCACCCAGAGAGCACCCAAGTTTCAGGTTACAACTATTACGTTATATAAATTTTTAAAAAAGAAGCATTTGATTGATTAGCCCATAATTATAAAACATTAGTTCACTCAGGTCACATAGCTATAGAGCATTGCACGTGTCATTTCTCCTGGTTGTCTCAACTTTCAATGCAGGTATGGAGACCAGGCGACAGTGCTGCTAAAAGGCTATTTTTCAAGATGACTACACAAGTGATCGAAGAAGCCCCATGCCTTTATATGGAACTGTGTCACGTTATACTACAGCCCAACAAGTTCCCCACATTTTGATAACAAATTGTGACACATGTAATAATACTGTGGTTTAGTATTATAAATAACACACAGGCATCTGACTAGTTTGGTGACGTCGTTGTAACAGCAACTTTATTGATCTCAGAATGAGGTTCAATGCAACGTATGAAATGACCACTAGGGTTGATCACTAGGGGTTGATCATAGTATTACTACATCCCTCTCTGTTTAACTTAAAATAGGAAATGTTATTCAAAATTCAAAATGCATGTCAACAAATTTACAACTGAGTATTTAAAAATATCTCAAAATTAACTTAAATATAAATTTTAATTATTTCTTCATTCTATGGTTTTATTCTTCCGTATATCTGTTTCGCTTCTTGAAATCCTTGCTTGATCTTGTAACCGAACTTCTTTCCATTGTTAACTTTCCCTCTTTGTCTGATATACTTTTTGATGACAGGCCTAATCCTGTGACTCTGTCGTTCAAAACAATCATTTGATTTGGAACAGTTGGATGAAGAAGTTGTATGCGCAATATTCCATTTTTTACAAAAATCCTTGAAGACATTGCTGTTAAATTGGGTTTGCTTGTTAGAAATGATCTGTTTTGGAAAGCCAAATAAAGCACATGCTTCTTGTAGCAACTTGGTGACTGCTACAGCTGATGGATTAGGTAGTTCTTTTATAATCGGTAATTTGCAGAAGTGATCAGATATTGCCATGAAATATCTCCTGTCAATTTGGAGGACAAGCAGTGTCAAGAAATTCGCCCGCTTATCAGATTAGAAATTCAGTTTGACAGTTTCTAAAATCACACACAGTTACACACAAAGCTGTCCACTAGATCTGGAGAATCCCTTCTGCAAATTAAAAAATAACGTGCAAGCACTTTAACAGCTGCTTGTAGATAGACTTAGTATCTATCTATCTATCTATCTATCTATCTATCTATCTATCTATCGATCTATCTATCTATCTATCTATCTATCTACATGTATAAATATCCTCCCTTCCTCCCTTCCTCCTTCCTCCCCCATCCCTTTTTTCCTTCCCATATTTTCCTTCCTATACTTTCCTTCCTATACTTTCCTTTTTTCTTCCTTTTTTCCTTCCTTTTTTCTGCCTTTTTTCCTTCCTTCATTCCTTCCTTCATTCTTTCTTTTGAATCTGCAAAGACTGGATGTGGCTGCAGCTGTTGCTGCTGGTTTCACTGCAGCTGATCATTTGAAACTCCCGCCAAAAACGAACATTTTAGTTTCGTAAATAAAAATTTTAATGTCACAGAAGTTTACCAAAAGTTGATGGAAGCAAGATAAAATTATATTTAGGCTGCAAGCAAAGTTTTAATGACGTAGGTGAAACAACACGACCAGGGGAGTTGTCATAAGTTTTCTTGGAACTCCTCCGGTAATACAGGCTGCAAGCAGCTGTAAAAATGGAATATTGCGCATACAACTTCTTCATCCAACTGTTCCAAATCAAATGATTGTTTTGAACGACAGAGTCACAGGATTAGGCCTGTCATCAAAAGTATATCAGACAAAGAGGGAAAGTTAACAATGGAAAGAAGTTCGGTTACAAGATCAAGCAAGGATTTCAAGAAGCGAAACAGATATACGGAAGAATAAAACCATAGAATGAAGAAATAATTAAAATTTATATTTAAGTTAATTTTGAAATATTTTTAAATACTCAGTTGTAAATTTGTTGACATGCATTTTGAATTTTGAATAACATTTCCTATTTTAAGTTAAACAGAGAGGGATGTAGTAATACTATGATCAACCCCTAGTGATCAACCCTAGTGGTCATTTCACACGTTGCATTGAACCTCATTCTGAGATCAATAAAGTGGCTGTTACAACGACGTCACCAAACTAGTCAGATGCCTGTGTGTTATTTATAATACTAAACCACAGTACTATTACAACACATATCAAATAGACAAGACCAGGAGTACCCTTTAATGGTTTATAGCATGCAAATTAAATTGCACATTTTGGAATTCCATTGAATCCATGCAGCATTGTTTTCTTAAAATGAGATATATTCAGGTTCTATGCGGATGGTAAACAGAAACATTATATCGAGGATTTGATCAATACAGCAAGATTCTGCAAAGAGCAGAAATTTTGAATTAATTTAAAAGTGAATTACAGACATTTAAAGTTTACAGACATTTAAAGTTTGAGACAACTGGCCAAGCAAGTTAGGTTCAGCTAAGTACATAATGTTTGCAATGCAATGAAGTTTTACAAAGACAAAAGTAGGTTCTGGAAGGAACAGAAATGCCTGGAATAAATTTAGATACCACAACATGGAAAAAGTAGGTTCCACTAAATACATAAATGTTCAAATATAGAGACAAAAGTAAGTTCTGGAAAGAAAGATAATTATGCTTGAAATAAATAGGGATGGATATCGTTTCATGATATATCGGTTAAACCGTTTTGATCATTCGATAGATAATCGAAAGGAATGATTGGCAATATCGTATCGAACCGATACTCCCTGAACTGCATTATTTTGCTTGAAAAATGTATTAATTTGCACAGTTTAGGTTTAAAATGTCACCAAATGTTGAGAAACACATGAGATTGTTGCCACTTCAGATTCTTGTCTCACGCAAGATCTCATTTTGACAGGCAAAATGTGAGTTTCGCTGCATAAATTTTCAGTATAATTACTTTATGGCACAATTTTTGTATCGCGATATGTATCGAAAACCGAAAATGAGTATCGACGATATGTTTCGTATCGAACTTTGCAAACGATGTCCACCCCTAGAACTAAAGTTAGATAAAACTACATGGACAAGCTAGGTACAAACTATTACATAAATGTTTGAAATAAAGTTACAAAGAGACAAAGCAGGTTGTGCAAAAAACAGAAATGCTAGAAATAAAGTCAGGCAACTGGGCTTGGAAGGTCAAGCTAAGTACATCGGCCTCAATGTTTGAAATAAAGTTACATAGAGACCAACAGCTGGCAGGGCTTTGGAGTTGGAGTCGGAGTCATGGAGCTGGAGATTTTCAGGTGGAGTCGGTATTCGAACTTTGGTTTTCAGGTGGAGTCGGAGTCAGGGTTAGTTCACTAATTACCCACCTCCGAAGACCTGATAGACACAAAGATGCTTGGAATTATGTTGCAGAAAACTAGACAAGGCGGGTTCAGGTAAGGTCAGGTATGTTATTGAAAGATGTTTGAAATGAAGTTAAATATGGAGACCCAAGTTCTGCAAGGAACAGAAATGCTTGAAGTAACATCAGAAACAAATGTGCAAGATAGATTTAGCTAAGTGCACCAATTTAATGTTTGAAATAAAATTGTATCCATGGCAAAAAAGTATTTTCTGCAAAGAACAGGAACGATTAACCTGCTATGCCCAACACACTACACTGCACTATAATATGATAAATGCCTGTAATTAAAAAATTTAAATTAAAAGTGTAGGCCTATAGACATTGCAAAATCAATTTCCGGACAACACCAATACCAATCAGCCAAACAAACAAGCACAAACTTACTTGTAAGCAACATATGTTGCATTCTCTTAACATGCTTAGCGCACCTAGAGAGCACCAAAGTTCATTCCATTCATATGTCATGTGTTTTGTTAATTATGCATAATGGATTGTCAAAACATCATAAGTTTCAGGTAACATAACTTACATTACATAAATTTGAAAAAAAAAAGCATTCCGTTCACTAGCCCCGTAATTCCAAAACATTAGTTCACTCAGGTCACATAGCTGTAGAGCATCGCACGTGTCATTTTTCTCCTAGTCAGGTCGGCTGAACTTCCAACACAGACAGGAAAAACAGGCGCCACAGTTAAAAGGCTATTTTTCAAGATGACTACACAAGTCATCAAAGAAGCCATTATGGAACTGTGTCACGTTATCAGGTTATGCTGCAGCCCAACAATTTCCCCACATTTTGATAACAAATTGCGACACATATCAAATAGACAAGACCAAGAATAACCTTTGATGGTTTGTAGCATGCATAAATTGCGCAATTTGGAATTCCGTTGAATTCATGCGTCATTGTCTTCATAAAATTAGATATTCACTCATTATTCAGGTTCTCTGCTGATGGTAACATTGAGGATTTGATCTAAACAGCAAGACTCTGCAAAGAGTAGAATTCTTTGAATTGATTTAAAAGTTGAATTACA
Organism: Platynereis dumerilii; assembly: GCA_026936325.1. Taxonomy (NCBI): domain Eukaryota; kingdom Metazoa; phylum Annelida; class Polychaeta; order Phyllodocida; family Nereididae; genus Platynereis; species Platynereis dumerilii. Next base: position 181,425 of record JAPTHN010000033.1, read on the forward strand.
GACCTTTACAGTTTGAGACAACTTGGCAAGCAAGACAGGTTCTGCTAAGTACATAATGTTTGAAATGAAGTTGTATAGAGACAAAAGCAAGTTCGGAAGGAACAGAAATGCCTGGAATAAAGTTAGATACAACAACATGGACAAGGTATGTTCCACTAAATACATAAATGTTCGAAATATAGAGACAAAAGTAAGTTCGGGAAAGAACAGATATGCTTGAAATAAATAGGGATGGATATCGTTTCATGATATATTGGTTAAACCGTATTGATCATTCGATAGATAATCGAAATGGAATGATTGGCAATATCGTATCGAACCGATACTCACGGAACTGCATTATTTTGCTTGAAACATGTATTAATTTGCACAGTTTAGGTTTAAAATGTCACAAAATGTTGAGAAACACATGAGATTTTTGCTACTTCAGATTCCTGTCTTGCGCAAGATATCAATTTGAGAGGCAAAATGTGAGTTTCGCTGTATAAATTTTCAGTAAAATTAGTTCATGGCACAATATGTGTATCGCGATATGTATCGAAAACCGAAAATGAGTATCGACGATATGTACCGTATTGAACTTTGCCAACGATGTCCACCCCCAGAAATAAAGTTAGATAAAACTAAATGGACAAGCTAGGTAAAAGCTAGTGCATAAATGTTTGAAATAAGGTTACATAAAACCAAAAGTAGGTTATGAAAAGAACAGAAATGCTAGAAATAAAGTCAGGCAACTGAGCAAGGAAGTTTAAGCCAAGTACATGGGCCTAAATGTTTGAAATAAAGTTACATAGAGACCAGCAGGGCAAGAAAAAATGTGAATTTCCAGGCAATTTGATTAATAAGTGCGACAATATTTCCCACGAATGTCGAATGGTCTTAAATCAAGCAACTACATCCAAGTTAGAAGTTTGGACCTCTCTTCAAAAATGTCTAGTGCGCTTTTGAGATTTCCAGGCAATGACATGCACAAGTTCCCCACTTTTTCCAGCAATGGAGACCAGCAGGGCTTTGGAATTGGAGTCGGGAGTCGGAGTCATGGAGTCTGAGGTTTTCAGGAGGAGTCGGAGTCAAACTTTTGGTTTCAGGTGGAGTCGGAGTCAGAGTTTTTTCACTAACTACCCGACTCCGAAGACCTGATCAGAGACAAAGATGCTATGAATTATGTTGCAGACAAATAGACAAGGCAGGTTCAGGTAAGGTAAGGTATGTTATTGAAGGGTTAGTACATAAATGTTTGAAATAAAGTTAAAAAGAGACTGAGTAGGTCATGCAAATAGTGGAAATCTTGTTGAAATAAAGTCAGAGACAACTGGACAAGCAACCGACAAATTCCGAAAAAACATTGAAAAAAAAATTTTGTCGACAGAAATATGCTCCTTGGATCATGCCAGACACTGGTTGACACTGACCATGGTGTGTCAAACGCTTGCAATTAAATTGGGTAGCAGTGAATGTGCAACGTCAGCAAAATTTTTATTGGAATACCAGAAATTCTACACCACAGAAGAATGTTTTAATTGAAGCAGATATCAGTTAGAAAAGAACAAATGAAAAGTGACGTCAGGGGAACTTTTGTGAGCTCTATACAATATGCACGAATAAGACAATTTAACCTACACATCCCGTCTGTTCTGCAAATACTCTCTTTTTTTGACAAAGTATATTCTCTCAACATGGGCGTAATTTGGTGGGGGACAGGGGGGACATGTCCCCCCCACATTTTTGACCCCGGGGGACATAATATGAAATGTCCCCCCCACTTTTTTGTGTGAAATAAAAAAGTTGTAATGGCCCGTGAATTCAATTTTATAGGCAGCAGTTCTAAATGACATGTTCCTACTTTCTGCTTTGGCAGGCTACCATTCCTTTCAAAACTTTAAAATTCATGAATGTAAAAATGCCCGATTGACTTTGTTTATTCACGGATTTGACGGCCGATTCTGACCGCGTCACCGCGTGTCCCCCCCACATTTGCCACGAAAATTACGCCCCTGTCTCTCAAGAGCTGAGGCATCGCCTAAAAAATAGACATGTTCAAAAGCTGTCATGCAAATGTATGTACATATATAGTAGTGACGCACTGATATCCGACATGGTATCTGGTATCCGGCCGGATATTGGAATTTACAGGATATCTGGTATCCGGCAGAATTAGGGTGTCAAAACCGGATATCTTGGATGTTAAAAAATAAGTGAAAAGCTAAAATAACTTGTGATAACAAATAAAAGAATGTCACAAGAACAGAGCCAAAAACTTGATCTAACCATCTTCAATATTTAAAATCAGTTACAGAACATTACGAAAAGCATTCCATCAGAGGAACAGGCCTCCTGCGGGACAGATACGTCTCGGCCCTCAGAAAATGATATTTATAATCAACCGAAAATGCTGAAAAACACCCCTTTTTGTATGGTATCCGACAGTTGGATATTATATCGGATTATATAATCTTTGTTTTGCCAGTCATTCACTTCTTTCAACTTAGTGAAATGCCATTTTTTTGAACAAATTAATTAAACACTGACACACTGCAGGTAAGGCACTGCAAAATAATTTGAAAAGATGTGTTGCAAGGAGCAGCCTTGTCACAGCAGCTTTGTGGCACACACCTGTAATTGGACTTTCAATCTCATGAAAAATAATGAAGCATGAAAAAAAGTTTTGAAAATTTCAATTCCAACAACAACCTACATTAATATAATGATTCAAAGAAAATGAGGCCCATATATTACTTCCAACTTATAAGAAGTTAATCTACAATCTCCGTCCTCGGAATCACAAAACCGGCAGATAAAGCCACAGATTATGTGATTTACAAAACAACTCGACAATGGCAGACTGACAGGACTGATACTGCAACACACAACACAATCAGCACTGAACAACAAATTTTACAAAGTAAGACAATGCAATGACCACTTGTTTTATTGTTAAACTATGGTATATTCTAGTGAAGCACGGATAGTGAAATTAGCCGGATAGTGGCGGATACCGGATAGTCCGGCAACACCAACTGCCCGATACCGGACAGGAACTGGATAGTAGGAACCGGATAGTAGGAACCGGATAATAGAAAAATTATATGAAAAAGGAAGGTTTTCAGCATTCGCGGATGGTTATGAATATTTTTTTCTGAGAGCTGAGAGATATTTTTCTTGCAGGAGGACTGTTTTTCTGATGGAATGTTTTTTCTTTTAGAACTGTAACTGAATTTAAATTTTGAAGATGATTGTTTTTGACTGCATTCCTGTAACATTCTTTTAATTCTTTCGGATACCGGATATCCTGCAAATTCCAATATCCGGCCAGATACAGGATACCTTATCGGATATCTGTGCATCCCTAGTACACTCTAACGATACAGTGATGGCATTCAGCAAGCGGCAGTGTTATCACTGCAGTAGCAGCATACAACTGTGTCCTGTGGCTTCTCAATTCTAAAGATGAAAATACGTATGATATGTGAGAATTGCCAAAAATCAAAAATGTCAATTTAACTAACGATCTGACAAAATAATGCTCGTAAGCAGCTAAGAAGCAAGATTTCCCGGGAACGGTAAAAGGAAAATATTGAGGTTGATATCCGATTCTCTGAAAACAGCCAACAAGCCAATTTCTTAGAAATGAGGAGACAGAGGCAGGTGCAGCGACACCTTGTAGACACCTACAATTCAGCAGCAACACGTGTCAGATATTTTGTGATAAACAATACTGGTAACAGTTTGACTGACAGGCAATCACAACTAGAATTAGTGTGGACTGTGGAAATTGAATGGATCACTCAATGCTGTCCCACAGGGACTGAATGATCTCCTACTTTACATGACATTTGTATACACAAGCAAATATGTGTATTGGAATTTGAGTTCAATAGAGGCAGCTCTATGTCATTTATGCATTTCAGTCTGTCATGTTTCAGCATGAACAACCGTCATGCAAAATCAGACAAAAACTGCACCAAAACATCACAAAGATGGGATAGACAAATAACAAATTATGTACATGTATTTCTACTGTGTGACCTGTAGATGAGGATCAATCAGGCAAAACACTAGTGCCCATGCCCCGTCTGCCCATGCCCCGTCTGCCCATGCCCCGTCTGCCCATGCCCCGTCTGCCCATGCCCCGTCTGCCCATGCTCCCTCTGCCCATGCCCCCTCTGCCCATGCCCCCTCTGCCCATGCCCCCCTCTGCCCATGCCCCTTCTGCCCATGCCCCCACTGCCAGTGGATCTAATTTATGCCATTTGACAACTGTCAGCCAATCAGATAATATTATTTTATTGCGATGATTCCTATATTTCATTGCTGTCCACTTACCGTCCCATGTTTACCTTATTGCGTCTTTGTAAGCCGGTTAAGGTGACTCATTTATGGTGGTTAGATCATACAGATTTTTCTAAAATTTTTCACAGGTACTCAATGGGACCCATACAATTCAAAAATGAAAAACAAAAAAATTTCACCGACTCGTTTGGTTGCCATGGAAACGGCATGTTTTGCCTGATGACAGCTTAAAAGTCATAAATTGAGTTTTTGGTTATGTACCAAAGAATAAAGCATTACATGCATTTGTCAAACAAAAATGTCAGAAATGTCTTCCCAAGGATTTACACCAATACATTTGCCATAAATTTGAAGAAAAAGGTAAAAATACTTTTTTCTGTAAGAGCTCAAAGAGCACCAACACACTAATTTATTGCAGATTTTGCATGCATCAATTTTAGCAGTAATCAAATTTTAGGAAACGATCATACAGATTTTTTTAAAAATTTGCATATATCATAAACAAGTTATTGTCAAACAAATAGCAAAAAATCAAAAAAAATCACCAAGTCATTTTTTTACTACAGTACCATGACTGCACCAATGTCAATTTAAATAAATAAAGACAATTTTTGACACAGTTGACTGAAATTAACTGAGAAATTTTTTTGGATAAGGATGAGAAGCGGAAACTTTAAACTAGCATAGAATACATGTTACTGCATTCAATAAAAAAATAATTATGCTTCTGGCTGCATTAGATCTCATTTAAATACCAAATTGCTGGCTGCCATGCTGTTAAAAAAAAGAGAACAGAAAATGGTAACGTCACAACTGTTTCAGGGCCTGCAGCAGTTTTGACGCTATGTTGCTAGGCGACCAGGCTGCTCAGAAGTATGTGCAGTGTACCACGCTTGAGTCACCTTAATAATGGCGCAAACTCACCATGGGATCAGGAATATATGTGTTTATCACACTTCCGACTAAAACCCTAATTTGATAAATCACATATTCCCTCTGCCGTGGTGAATAACCTATACAATGTATACATATTAAGTCCCGCAGCGGGACTAATCAGCTACTGAATACCAGTTTTCAATCTTCACACACTGTTACCATACTGACATACACCCATGGTGTTCAGCAAGAAGTAGTGTTGTAACTGCAGTTTCGCAGCTCACACCTGGTGGCATATTATCGGCTCCACAATTCTTATTACAAAAATATGTATGATATGGGAATGCAACACATGAAAAATGCCAATTTAAGTAACATTTTGATGAGACATAGATCACATAACTTACATAAGAAGATATTCTTCCCCGGGAATCATAAACAGGAAATAATTATATTGAGGTAGATATCTGATTTCTCTGAAAACAGCAAACAAGCCAAATTCTTAGAAATGAGGGGACAAAGGCGCATGCGGTGACCCAGTTTGGAAACATCTAACATTAAGTAACAGAGAATTTTGTGATCCCAGCAAGATGACAATAGACTACTGCGCAGTATTTCGCGAAATTGGACAGAATTTCGCGACTGAAATTGGACAGAATAAGTCCCGCTACCGTCATGCTGCTGTGTGATGAGGATGGCTGCACAGAGATCAGACTTTAGTCTGATACCCAACTGATCAATCCCACACACTCAATCATCCTGTCAGGGCCACGACTTGCTATTGTCCTCATATGACGGTAATTTCTCAGAGTTCACATGAATACTTATGAAAGGGAGCGAGTGAGTCCCATAGCGGGACTAATCAGCTAATATTCATAATTACAAGGGATGTTAAACTTATATTATCATGCCGTAACAATAAAGCCTCACGTGGCCAGTGTTTGGCAAGGAGCAATGTTGTCACCGCAGCTATGTAGCATACACTTGCGGTAAACTGAAGCTCCTTCGCTCTCATGATAAAAATAAGATAAAAATATGTGTTATTTGGGTTTTTGTATCATCACCGACTTGAAATAAAGTCTTACAGAAGATCTTATCTTTGTAGAAACATTAAAAATGCCAATTTGACTAATGAGCTGCTCGATCATGCTAAGAAATTCTAATAACTGAACACGGAAAATAGTGGGATTGATATCCACTGATATCAGATTTTCGTTTTGAAGAAACGATCCTAATCATTGCCGTCAATTTGTTGACAGACCAGACTTTATGAGAACAGCAAAACATGGAAACATGCCGAGGTCAATATCTGATTCTCCCGAAAACAGCAAACAAGCCAAATTCTCAGAAATGACGGGACAGAGGCAGGTGCAGCGACAGTTTGTAGACATCTACAATTCAGCAGCAGGGAATGAGATATTTTTTGAATCATTGTGATCCCAGCAAGAGGACAGCAGACAGGGTCACTGACCAACAGAGCTGCCTAAAAATTATTTGAAGACACACAGATCATGATTATAAGAAGCTAGACGTCCGAGGAATCATAAACAAGGAAAATAGTGAGGTTGATATCCGCTTCTCCGAAAAACAGCAAACAAGCTCTTTTCTCAGAAATGAGGGGACAGAGGCTGGTGCAGTGAGTTTGTAGACATCCACAATTCAGTGAGAGAGAATGAGATATTTTGTGACAAAACAAAAATGACACAATCATCATCAGAATTGCAAGACTTGACATGACAATCACAAAAATGAATTGGTCATATTTTTATCGTATTACTAGTTCTGTCTACAAACAATTGGTTAACCCCCCCCCCTCCCCCCAAAGTAAGTCCTGCAAAAATTCGAAAATTTAACTCAGCTCAAATGATTCAGATATTTGCACAATATCTTTGAACTAACACAGCTTATTGTTTTAAATTATGACCATATATGTAGACAGACTATCTTAGCTGAAAACAACCGGCTGTGTTAGCTCAAAGGAATTGTGCAACCATCTCACTCATTCAGTTGAGCCGACTCAAAATTTCAAATTTTACTGTGTACATAAATGTTATGAAATTGCATCAAAACTAACTGGGCCAGGCCCATGATCAGAATAAAAAGAATCTGTATCTTACGTATGTTGATTCTGTTGAATGTCTATCCTGCTGGTGGGTAAGCTCAGGAGAACCTGAAACTTAGGCTAGACATGTAACTGATTCTTCCACAGATTCTTGGATCTTTTTGAGGCACTTTTTTTTGGAACGACAAAAATGAACAATTGTAATAACAGTTTATGATTGTGTCAATCAGTTAAAAAAATCTTTGGTCAGCAATCTATTTGTCAGCAGAAAATCGATTTTATCAGATAATCGGAAGTTCCAAATTAATTGATGGATGGATGATTGGGGCTTTACTTCCTGTATTCATGCACCTGGTAGCTGGCTAATTAGGACAGGAGGAGGACATAACAATGAGGCAAAGGATGATTGAAACAACCGTCCAACATAGGCCCAGGTGACCCGACAAGAGCCGGATTCGAACCCTGGACCCAGCGACTGGCAGCCTAGCATGCTACCACTAGACCAACCCTCTGAAAGGTCCAAAAAGCAGAAAATCAATTATGTCTGGTCTTATTAGCTGGAGAAAGTTGTTTTCTCAATCAGAAATTTTTAATACAGACAATTACAATGGGAGCACTTGTCTTACAATGGGAGCAACTGTCATGCAAAGATTGATCGATACAAATTAACATAGAACAAGCACTTGTGATAATTTGATGTCGTTTTTAACACAGACAGTCAAATTAAAGTCAATTAAACAAAGCCACAATCTATGTACAAATTAATTGTAGGCCTTTTGGCAGTTTGTCTACTCCACACGTGCAGAGAAAAAATAACGCAGGAAATAACGAAGATTGGCAAAATAATGAAATCCTCCCTTTCACACACGCTTTTGTGGATAATGGAAAAGGAGTGGTTCTGAAAAACAATTAAAAAGTTTTCTCAAACTTTGCAAAGTGAATTAAAAATATTTAAATTTACAAGGCAAAGATTATAAGCAAAAGCGGAGGTGTATACATGGGTAATCCTGACTTTCATTGAGAGACCCGATCAACTAAGTCACTATTCTCAATATTCTGTCTATTTGGCTATAAATGCTTCACTCCATCAAGGGGTTGGGGGGATTGGTCTAGTGGTATCATGCTTGGCGGCCAATCGCTGGGTCCAGGGTTCGAATCAAGATCTTGCCAGGTCACCTGGGCTTATGTTGGACGGCTGTTTGAATCACCCTTCATCTCATTGCCGTGTCCTCCTCCTGTCCTAATTAGCCTACCAAGTTCATAAATGAAGGACGTAAAGCCCCAATCATCCATCCATCCACTCCATCAAATCTTCTGGAGTTTTAGCTTCATTCTGGCCACTTCATTCTGAGCTGTAACATGTGGAGGAAGGATTTTGTCTAACTCGGCCTACAGTATTTATCACAGTTCATTTGTCAACAGATTCATTGGACATAGGCCTACTCAGAATTATTATCTTTTGGCAGGATATAAATTATGCATCATATCTGTCATACTGTTCATTAATCAAGCGGAAATGCAATCAAAGAGTAAATATATCAGACTTTCGCTTGCACCGATGCGATATGAAAGCCAGCAGAAATATGCGGTTCCTCAGAAATTGCACATGAACTGTCACAGAGAATATTGCATATGGAAGAGGCAGTATTTTGTCTCTTTCTACCATCTACAGTCAGGGAGTTTACCATGTGCTAAGGACTACGACGTCCTAAATCTGTCCAGCTACTGACATGTTGGTGGGAGGCAGTGGTGTCCCTACGTGAACTTTCCAACTCTGGCTAAAATATACAGTTAGTATTGAGGGTGCCCCCCCCAGAGAATCTCTTGCCCCCCCCCCAGGTGCCCTCTCGCTCGAGATCGCCTAGTTACGCCACTGGTGGGAGGTGAGGCTGGCTTTAAGGAGGTCAGACTTTTTTCTGACATCAGGCTGATCAACCCCACAAACTCAATTGTCCTGTCAGGACCAGGACAAAGCTAGAATCGCAATAATCCTCAGGAGACAGTAAACTCCCAGACTGATATAAGTACATGTATATTGAATGCCCCCTTCTGACGGTAATTCTGGCATATGGAATTTTAGAAATCACAGTGAACTGTCTGAAGTTTTTTCGAAGATAAATCTATAAAAAAAATTTTAGGAAGAAAATATATAACTGACATAGTGCATGTAGTGGAGTTACATAAAAATCAATTTCCAGAAATATTCAACATGAGCATAAAAAGACTAGAAGCAGAAAATATCAGGTCGCAATTATATTCCATTACCTGTTCGGACTGAATTTCATTGTAATTATTTCCATGGCAACCATTCTACACTTGCATTAGCAGGTGTTATATATATATAATATTATGTGAAATGATTATGTGAAATATAAAGAAATCCAAGCATATAAAATTACATTATAATATAGGTGCAATCAATTAAGTTTTGTAACATCCAAATCATTTTTCTTCAGAAATTCAGGAGAGACCATATTTCGAAAACAACAATAATCTCCCAGGAAAAATTGACACAGTTTTTAAAAAGACTCTAAAAAGCATTTCATATTTTCATTTCACACAAGAAATGCAGGGCAGGCAGTATGGATGAATGGATAATTGGGGTTTTACGTCCTGTATTTATGCACTTGGTAGGCTAATTTTAATTAGACCAGGAGGAGACACGGCAATGAGGCGAAGGATGATTGAAACAAACGTCCAACATACAGGGCAGGCAGTTGAATGGTGGATGGATGGATGAATGGATGGATGGATGACTGGGCTACACATCCTGTATTTACACACTCAGTACACTCAACTTTTAGGATAGAAAGAGGGTGACCAAGTCAGTGCAGAGCAGGAATCCGACCAGCATTAATTGGACGACATACCAACTTGGCAGCAAGGAAATGAAAATCTAAAGGGCCAATCAGATCTATGATGGATGGATGGATGATTGGGGCTTTTTAACTTTATGTTTTTACACCCGTCGATGAAAAGCACTTTGTGCTTGATATATATATATATATAGATAGATAGATACGGTAAGTGCAGCCCTCTAAGCCCAGTTCTGGGCGCTCACGAGGGTTGATTGATGAGACGGGAGAGAGAGCGGGAGTCCTCAACATGTTACACATTTACCGCATGTGAGCGATCTTTTACTTGCCCAGCATAGCTTGTGTTTTTGTTTTTTGTTGTAATAATTTCGATGTTAAATAAAGTATTTTATTCTAAATTTATTCTTTATTGAAATAGCCGTCCAACATAGACCCAGGTGACTCAACAATAGCTGGATTTGAACCCTGGACCCAGCGATTGGCAGTCCAGCACCCTACCACTAGACCAACCCTCCCCCTCCACTGACCTATGATACTTGAAGGGGGGGGCTACGGATTTTGGTGAAAAACGGAAGTCTGTTCACCACTTCACTTGACACTGAGAAAATTGAGTTCAGCAGTTTAAAATAAAAAAAGAAGTTGGTTTCCTCAATTCACCAGTAGTTAGGATACTGCACTGTTAATAATTTGCTAAGAAAACTGTTTCTCTCATCTTCACATGCGAAAAAATAGTTTTTCAATGCAACATGAGTGAAAAAAAAAATCTTTTTGGTCCATTTATGGTTGAAATAACTGTTTATGATGACTGAATTATTGTTAGCCATCCTTCATACAAAGTTCACAACAATAAGAACAAGTACGGGCACTCGAAGAGCACATAGCTTCGCTGTGCATTTAAAATTGAACTGATGGCGCACATGAGAAGTTTATTTAAAAGACTCATGCCTTGTTCACACGGAGACGTAACAGAGGGTTTCTTGTCGCGGCGCTTCTTGCTTTTCCAGGAAAGTGGGAGGTTCTTAAGCTACATTCAACAATTCGGCGACGATATTTTCGTCTACGGCGCATCTTAAACTTCCTCGCCAAAAGTTCCTAGAAATCACGTGACCTTATGGTGAAGCAAGAACTTGCTTCACGAAAGATTCAACCGGTTGAATCTTTACGAAGGAAGAAGCCACGATGCAAAAGACCTGAAAGACCCCCAAAATGATTGGGCGAAGGTAGAGACAGCTTGGGCGAAGTTAGAGGCAGATTGGGCGAAGATAGAGAGTGCTTGGGCGAGGCTACTTATCATTGAGTCAATGGAACTTCGGCGAAAAAAGAGAACAACTCGCTGTCGCAAACAAGCTGTTGAAACGCGGAAACAGCTACTTGCTTCACCGTAACAGGTATTTGCTTGGGCGTAATTGAAGATTAGGGCGAAGTAAGAGGATGCTAGGGCGAAGTTAGAGGCAGATTGGGCAAACCAAGAGACTCCTTGGGCGAATCTAGTTTAACATTGAAGCAATGGAACTGCACCGAGGCTCCTCACAACTCGCCGACACAAGTCTCTTCTTGCCTCGTCAGAAATTACGAGCCATTCGGCGTAGAAAACGAGAGCCTCGTCGTAATAGGAACCATCAACGACGATTTATAACCTCTAATTGATTATATAATTGTCCAAAAATGGCTTGGAACGCCGAAAGTTGGCGAAACTTAAGTTCCTGGCACCTCTACAACTTGGCCGTCACTTAACCACTCTCGTGAGAACTAAGCATTAGGCGTAAAAGTTATTGCTGCAGCATTCTTTGGATTTTCTACAATTTCATGCTAATATCTGCAATTGTAGTTGGATTTTCATCAAATAAACATTGTAATGTTGCTAATTTAGTGCTTTGGCACCTTTTATGGATGTTTTATGGCCGTTTTTGAAGAGAAAATATAGAAATATATACCCTCTTGGCTGCTAGTGCTGCAGCAAGAAAGGATAGTGCCTTTTTCAGATTTCTTTAAGGTGACTCAAGCGTGGTAGTTTGATCATACAGATTTTTCTAAAATTTTGCACAGGTAGTCTATGGGACCTATACATTCCAAAAATGAAAAATAAAAAAATTTCACCGACTCGTTTGGTTGCCATGGTAACAGCATATTTGGCCTGATGACTGCTTAAAAGTTATAAATTGAGTTTTTGGTTATGTACCACAGAATAAAGCATTACATGCATTTGTCACACAAAAATGTGAGAAATGTCTTCCCATGGATGTAAACCAATACATTTGCCACAAATTTGAAGAAAAAGGTTAAAATACTTTTTTCTGTAAGAGCTCAAAGGGCACAAACACACTAATTAATTGCAGATTTTTCATGCATCAATTTTGGCAGTAATCAAATTTTAGGAAAACGATCATACAGATTTTTTTTTAAATTTGCATATATCATAAACAGGTTATTGTCAAACAAATGTCCAAAAATAAAAAAATTTCACCGAGTCGTTTTTTTAACTGCAGTACCATGACTATGCCAATGTCAATTTAAAGAAATAAAGACAATTTTAGACACAGTTGACTGAAATTAGTTGAGAAAATTCTTTTGATAAAGACGAGAAGCTGAAACTTTGAATTAGCACGGAATAGGTGTTACTGCATTCAATAAAAAAATAATTATGCTTCTATCTGCATTAGATCTCATTTAAATAGCAAATTACTGGCTGCCATGCTGTTAAAAAAAAGAGAGCAGAAAATGGTAACGTCACAACTTTTTCAGGGCCTGCAGCAGTGGTGACGCTATGTTGCTAGGCAACCAGGCTGCTCAGAAGTATGTGCAGTGTACCACGGTTGAGTCACCTTAACTGTGGGCCCAACGAAGCTCCAATCGTCACCAAAATTTAATCAGGTATTGTGTAGTACAAATGAGCTCATCAAACCAAAGGAAATCTAAATCAATCCAGTAGTCTTTGGAGGCAACTCACATGCCCACTAACGCACTTGCTGAATAGAAGTGCGAAAGACCACAATAGCTTCTCAGCGAAGCTAATAAGTGACATTTTGGCATGTGGAAGGGATATAAATCCATGTTATATGACAAAATTTCAAACTGGATGTCTTTTTATCTTGTAGCAGCCACAAAATGCAATAATGTTACATTAATGTCAGTCTGTGAATGTGATTACGGAAAGCAAGAAGTCTTTCGTGTGAAAAGTGACAGAGTGCATATAGTATTTTCATCAAGCTCATACCGATCGTCTCCGCGCCTCTGCTCAATTTTTTGCACATGACATCTATGCCCAAACAGCATGATAATTATTTTCTTTTACACTTTTTATTCATAAATTCTAGAAATCATAATATGTGAAAATTTCCTGAATGTATCAGTGGCATATTATCATTTGGCATGTTATGTTGTCTAAATATCATGAATATGCTTCAGATATATATATTTGATAAAACAAGTTGCCTATCAGACCGAGAAGCTGGGTGTCAGTAGGCTAGCTTGTCAGATGAGCTCAATCAACTGGTTTCCAAAAAACAAGAATCCGCAGATTGCAAAATTCAGGACAGAGATAATAATTTTTTAGAATTTGACCTCGACTGATCTTACAACACTATTATCGGTGATAATTTATCAATAAAAAGTATGGGCATTAACCAAAACTTCAATCACAACACATGGTCATTATTCGGACAAACAGCTAAGCACTTCCAGAAATTGGGTCAATCTGGGAAGCAGCCGATCAGATTGTCCTTCACATTATCAGAATTAACAACAAGGCATGTGGGGATGACGGCAATTTTTTTTCATTTTTCATGTTGGAACATTAGATCTATAAGAAATGAAATCCTACCTTGCAGCCTTCGCAGGTGGCGACACCATAGTGGATTCCAGTGGCTTTGTCATTACAAATGCGACAGTCGCCGAAAGGAAATGGAATCGCTCCATGAGGCATCCCACCTCAGCGCCCCTGGTGGTCGGGCGGGGGAGAACGACGACACCTGTAAATAAAATAATATAATCAGTTAACTGGCATATATATCATCCATACAAAACATTTATTAGCAGCAAAATGTTAGCAGCAAAATGCTGAAAATTACATTAAGCAGACCATCGTTAGTGGTGTCAACACCGTCAAGTCTCCTGCTCATCTGTTCGTGTGAAATCTATCTATGTGTAAATCTTGACCAGTATGTACAGCCTACACGGCAGGCCAACGATTTTAGGCATGAACTCTTAGATCTCTCCAATGGCTCTTGATCTCCCCAAAGAGGAATTTCCCACAAAGAGGAATTCCCCACAAAGAGGAATTCCCCACAAAGAGGAATTCCCCACAGAGAGGAATTCCCCGCAAAGAGGAATTCCCCACAAAGAGGAATTCCCCACAAAGAGGAATTCTCCACACACATTTCATAACAGAAAGTTAAACTATATATTTTGTTGCAGTCATTATCCACATCATCAACAGTCTGGTAGTTAACAGTCACATGGGGACTATATTTGCAATTCAAGCCAAGTCCTGACCTTGACAGGAGTCACAGATGATTGACATGATTGAGTTGGTGGGGTTTATCAGCCAGATGTCACAAAAAAATCTGACCTGTGAGCAGCCATCCCTACCACACACCGGTGACCAGCATGTCATAGCTAGACTCATCAGTGTTGGTGGTCTCGAGGCCAGACTTGTCCTCGAGGCCGGCCTCGTGGCCATATTCTGATGGCTTCGATGCCAAATCCTTGGCCTTGCCTCGGTCTTGGGTGTCTCTGGACTATTGTAACTAGTAGTGTTGGAGGCCTTCAGACAGGCCTTGCCCCGGAGGCTGGCCTCGGTTTTGGTCTCAGCACAGTGGCTCATACCTCAGCCTCGGTCTCGGATGTCCCGGTCGCGACTACATCATTGCTAGACTGATTCTACAGCATTTCGCAAAGCCATCAGCCCCTCATGACAGTACACCTTATCATTTAGGGTACTCTAAACTAGATCACATCAAGGAGGACACGTACAACCATCAAGTGATGACAATTTGAAGAAAACAGACACAGACTAAAAATGTTAAATCCACACAACTTCAAGGCTGCATGAAGTTACAACAATAATGCAAGATTAAATAACAAACCAGGAAGATGTTACAGGAATCTTTCTTGGTAATTTTGCAATAAATTCTAGTACAGTTACTGTTACTTGCTTGGACAAAAGCACAACATTTTACAGAGTGGGAAAGTGAGGCACGAGATGTGAGTCAAAAAAATAAATTTTCTTTCAAATATTCGAAACATCTTGAACATTTTGTACTGGAATGGTATAATTCAAAGACACTACATTATTTTAAAACATTATTGTTTAAGTACTGTTGCAACTTGCAAAAAATATCCAAAACACTGTCTACAACTCTCTACATAGCAGCAAAGCCCTCATATATTATGGTATAGTCATCATCATGGGACTGTTCGGAAGCTATGCTGTCAAGTGTAGCAAGTGAAGAGACCATATATTGGTTATAACATGTATATCACTCAACACTGATCAACTACCTGACAGACCGACAGACAGACAGACAGACAGACATGCAGACAATATCTTTTCTGATGTAATCACAATACCCTTTGGCCAAAAAAGGGAGATCTGCAACCAAGAAGTTACTCCAAGTAGGAAATGATGTGGCTTAAGGAGATGACCATTTAATATCCAGAGGGCTGGGATGGATGGAGGATTGGGGCTTTACATCCTGTATTTATGCACTTGGTAGGCTAGTTAGGACATAAGGAGGACAAGGCAATGAGGCAAAGGATGATTGAAACAGCCGTCCAACATAAGCCCAGGTGAGTAGTATAGTCTAAGCTGGTACAGTGCAGTTCAGTTTAGTTTCAACCTGGATGAAGGATGAGTAATGAGCAATCGTCCATGTGACGTCCGATCTGAAGAGTCACTCCCTGAGACCCCTCTGATGTCACTTGACACCTCCAGATCCAAAGCTCAGAGCAACCAATTAGAGTAAAACGTTTTAATGACGTCTGAGTGAGCCTCATAGAGTTTTCCAAACGTTTGCTTGTCGTCTTGAGAGAGGTATAGATTTACCACCTGGTGGTGCAATCCCCAATTTCTTCTATTAAAGAATCTGGACATCCAAGTATCGAGTGTAAAAGCTACTGACTCCCCAAAACACAACAAGAATGCAATCTTCAACTTTATACAAAGTAACTGATGAAGTGACTGATGATGATTTCACTTTCACTTCCATGTTCATTCCAATTGGTTATGGAAAAGGCAGAGATATTATTATGACAGCAGATCCTTTCTTTATTACTCTAATAAAGAAAGACACATTGGATCTTGATTTCATCATTCAGTTTGGTCCCAGTCAAATCAAATTGATTGATAAATTTTTCAATGAAATCAAAAGTGCTGTTAGTCTATGCTCACAAGATGCATTGCAAGAAACATTCATGCATTCCTTAGGTGGTGGACTTTTGTTCGGGTCACCCCTAGTATCTATTGTGTCACATTTGGAAAATTTTATAGACACAATAAGATATGTTTAAACTTCAAAGAGTTTGAGCTCTTTGTACGGAATTGGAAATCTGCAATATATTTTGTGCCATACAAAGATGCAGAAATTTGTGAGTTTGATAGCATAGATGACCATTATTCATGTCCTTCTTGTTGGTTTTGAATTCTGAAAAAAAAAAAAAAAAAAAAATTAATTAAAAAAAATTAAAATATTCAAAATTATGATGCCATTGAAGCTTACCTTCCCGTGGTGGCATTGATACGTAAATTGCAAATGTTTTTGCAATTTACAAACTGAAAGCTTCTTACAACAAGTAAAATAACTAATTTTCAACTCCAAGTAAAGGTGACCAACACACTGGGGTATCAAAGCACTGTCATCACTGGTATATCAAATGGTCTTCTCCTTGTAATTATTGTTAAGTGCTTAGGTAAAAGTTCTATACAGACCTCCTAATGCATGTATTTACCCAGGGCAAGTTTCCATCAACCCTAACTATCCTGATAGACTGTACCCCAGGTATCTAAGACTGTGTGTACCATTAATCTGTTTTATCAAAAGCATTTGATTTTATGCAGCTTGCATTTGTCTTACTGAAAATTTTGCTCTTTAAAAAGATGTATACAAATAAAAGTGGTTCAAATTGTGCTTCAATAGAGTCTACACTTCCAAGGATCTGTGTAAATGAGTATAATCCTTAAATAAAATACTGGTTTTGACAAAGAAAAGCAACCATTTTAGTATATATTTCACCTTACAGGACAAATTTTTCTCTAAGCATTTGTCCACTAATAATTTTCAGGCTAAATTTTATATTGTAAAAAAACAACTCCACTGCAATATAGCAGTAGTCCCTGCATAAATAGTGTTTCCATTTCAGTATTTTTCTCTTCCAATTGTGTGTTCACTCAACTTTCATTCAGGAATATTTCAAACACCTATCTATCTATCAATCGACCCATCTATTTATCTATCTATCTATCTATCAATCCATCTATCTATCTATCTATCTATCTATTGATCCATCTATCTATCTATCAATCCATCTATCTATCTATCGATCCATCTATCTATCTATCGATGCATCTATCGATCTATCTATCTATCAATCAATCTGCTATCTATCTATCTGTCTATTGATCTATCCATCTATTGATCTATCTATCTATCAATATCTATCTATCTTCCTATCTATCTATCTATGTTATCCTATTTGCTTTTGTCATTAAATGATTGGGAAAAAAAAAAGAAAAAAAAAAGAAACAAAACATTTCAATGTTTCTTTTCATATTTCAATGTTTCTTTCCATATTTCAATGTTTCTATCCATAATATCAATGTTAATTAACCAAAAAATATATATACCCTCTGTGCTCTACGATCGATCAATCTATTTATCTATCTATCTTTCTATCAATTCATCTAACTATCTATCTATCTATCTTTGATCCATCTATCTATCTATCGATCAATCTATCTATCTATCGATGTATCTATCAATCTATCGATATATCCATCTATCAATCAATCTGCTATCTATCTATCTGTCTATTGATCTATCCATCTATTGATCTATCTATCTATCAATATCTATCTATCTTCCTATCTATCTATCTATGTTATCCTATTTGCTTTTGTCATTAAATGATTGGGAAAAAAGAAAAAGAAAAAAAGAAACAAAATATTTCAATGTTTCTTTCCATATTTCAATGTTTCTTTCCATATTTCAATGTTTCTTTCCATAATATCAATGTTAATTCACCAAAAAAATATATATACCCTCTGTACTCTACACTCTGTACTCAAGGGTAGGTCTCAGACCTATCTATCGATCTATCTATCGATCTATCCATAAATTTATCTATCGATCTATCTATCTATTAATCTATCAATCTATCTATCTACCGATCTATCGATCTATAGATCTTCTGATCTATAGATCTATCTATCGATCCATCTACCTATCTATCGATCCATCTATTCTATAGATCTATCTATCTATCTATCCGTCTATCGATCTATTGATCTACCAATCTATTGATCTATCTCTCTATCGATCTATCTATCTCTCTATCTTTCTATCTATCTATCTATCTATCTATCAATGTTATCCATTTTGTTTTGTTCTTTTTATCATTCGATGATTGAAAAAATATGTAAATATTTCTTTCCATATTTATCAATGCTAATTCACCCCACTAGATATAAGCACTCTGTGCTCTACATGCTGTACTCAAGGGTAAGCATCAGCCCAGGCCCTATTGCACCATCATTTAGCAATCTGCTCTATGGTTTAACAAAAGTCTTAAGACATTGATTCATTAATTTGAACATTGTGTATACCATCGAAACCACAACATAAGAATAATAAATATCAGCACAAAAATGACTTTTTTAACAGAAAAAATAGATTTTGTTCAAATCATTGATGTGATTACACAACTTTTAAACATTAAAACACTACTTAGATCCATTATTTAAAAAGAAATTGTTTTGAAAGTCATACAGTTGATGTCATTGTGTGCATGTATAAATGTGTCATATATGTATAATGTATTTTTGTGAGTATATTCTAAATAATTATTGCAGTTTTTGAGTATATTTTATATGATTTTGTCTTGTATTGTTTGTGTTTTATATTTTTGGGGTATATTAGGGGTACACCAGCCCTAGGGGTTACAGCAGTTTTACTGTTTAGGTGTTCTCCAGTGCCACATTTTCATAAATTGTGTAGATGTTTTATTGATATTGTTAGTAATTTTATAAATTAACACATTCATATGCACCAGAAACTTATTTTGTCTGAACAAAAGAGAGAAACTTTAATTCTGTCATGTCATGCATGAGTAAATTTGTTTCATTGCAGCTTTGTTGGGGTAATATAGTAAGACAATCTCCTTGAGTGCTCAACTGCTCATGAGCACAAGGTAAACCATGAAATTATATGTGCTTTTAGATTAATTTCAATGAACTATCAGTGGGTCAGTATGATTTTTATATACACCTAAATGATGTTAAGTTGAATATTTGTGATGTTTTGTGCACACATTCCCAAATCCAGGTATTTACTGACACAGAATACAGTATTACCATGACAACATATGACTAAGGTTCCAACACATAGATTGATTTAATCTTGCATCAAGCACATGGGATTTTTATCTATTACACACTATAACTCCATCCCATGTCATCGTTTTTGTTTGGTTTATTGGTGCAAAGGAATGATTCACATTTAAAAAATGTTCAAAAACAGAAACAAAATTGTATGGATGAATTGAATTGCATTAGAAATGGAAGCATGTTCCAATCTGCATTGGTATAATTTTTTTTTAATTATGGGTAAGAACACATAAAAACTTGAACTCCTATGTAAGAAGCTTAACTTTCTGCCAACAAATGTGTTGGTGTTCAGTGATTTTCAGAAAATCATTTTGCATTGTGTCTGTTGAAAGTGAAATTAATAACTTAAGTCACTGAAGTCAGCACTTATGCAGCAGTTCTAAACAGAAAATTACATTTTCTTGATTATTCTATGTTCATAAGTACAAATGTGCTGATTTTATTCAAAATCAGATTTTGAAATCATACAGAGAATGTAGTTTGTTCCACCTGTTTAAGTCTCCTTGTTGAAAACATTATAAGAAAATGCTATAACATAGATTCAATTTTATCCTCCAAGTTATTATCGTTGCATTTTTACTGCTAATTTTCACTCCACAGAGACATCCATTGTCAATACCAACGAATATTGATAATGCATTGAGTAAATAATTGAACATTAAAAACAAACTAAGCTATTTTCCTGCAAAATTACCTATTTAAGTAAAATCCTCTTCATTACTATCGATCTTTAAGGATGTTAAATTTAACTAAAATCGTATAATAACATATGTCATCCCATCATCGTCTTATGTTGTTATCCTACCACAAGTCAAATTTTAACTTTTTAAGGTGTTGCATCCAAGAATCACCTGTCAAGGCTGACGTACCCAGTGTGATAATAATAAAACAACCAACCAAATATGTTTACCTG
This sequence comes from Platynereis dumerilii, assembly GCA_026936325.1. NCBI lineage: Eukaryota > Metazoa > Annelida > Polychaeta > Phyllodocida > Nereididae > Platynereis > Platynereis dumerilii. The sequence continues at coordinate 201,980 of JAPTHN010000033.1, forward strand.
ATGTCCAAAGTATGGACTAAAGTGCATTTATTGCAACCAGAAATCCATTAGTGTGATGAAAATCAAGTTCAACCTAACATAAATAATAATACTTGGTATTGTGAACGCAGATTAAGATACTCAGAAGCTCTCAGGAAGCACAGAAACAAGGATGAAGAACAAGAACCCGCAGGTTGCATAATGCAGGTGGAATTTTCTACTGTAGGGTTGCGTTTGACACAATATTTCAAAACTTGGATTTTCATATGCATATGAGTTCTGAACTTCGGGCCTTGGTAAAAAACAACTGTTTCTGGTCTTATTTTTCAGCTGTCAGAAGGGCATCATTTTCTTAATATCAATAAATGAGAAAATCCTGTCTCTTAATACCCTATACACATCCCATAATGCTCATACACGCAATTGCAGATGTTCTCCATCAGTGAAAATCTGAAAATGACATTCAAATGGCAAGATCAAGGTGCTCCATCCAATCCACAAACTCATCTACGAAAACAATCTGTAACCAGATATGGAGCACTGAACACTTTTGTAAGCAAAAACAGGCATACAGAATGTCTGAAGTACATCTCAAATGTATTTTTTTTATTTTTATTACACATAAGGAAAACAGGAAAAAGAAATCTTACTTTTTCCGGACCATCATAAAAACACTTTTGTAATTTTGGCTATAAATGAGAACATCTGTCTCTTAATACCCTATTTATAATCCAAAATGCTCCTAAACACCAGTGTAGATGTTCTCCATATGTGAAAATGTGACTTTCCAATAAGAAAATGCTATTTAGATGGCAAGATCATGGAGTTCGTCCAAATCCACAAAACCCATTTTTCTACAGAAACAATCTGTCAACAGGCCTAGAGCAATAACCACTGGATTTTTTAAAGCGAAAATTAGTATATAGATTGCCTGATATATATTCCACATACGTTTTTCTTGATTCTTAGATTTGGGGATTAGAAAAAATTCTATATACTTTTTTGATCGGCAGAAATGCATCATTTTACCCCATATTGTCACAAATATGATTTTCTTTATAAAAATAACCCATACATAATCCAAAATGCTTCTGCGCACAAAACCAGGGTTTCCACTAACGGAAAATTAGATTTTCGAACACGAAAATTCACTATTTGATAGCAATATCGGGGTGCATGTTCTAATCCACAAAACCCATTATATGGTAAGTGACTGGTATAATGCAGTTGCGCATGCGCACCTGCATTAAAAATGAAAAAAGGATGTTCAATTCAAAATATATTCCCATTTTTATGGTGCTTAATGTCTGAATTTTGAGGTATTTTCAAACTATGTGGTGAATACTGAACTTACCATATATACAACCCATATAAAATATTTACCTCTATTAAAATATATATATTTTTTTAGAAAAAGTTGTCCTGTTAGTCCTATCAAAATAATGGTTAACAATGATAAAGTGAGTTACAAGAGATTTGTCAATGATGCAAACTCTACTGCTAATGTACATGTTATTGCTAAATATTTGAATTATGAAACAACACATGTATAAACATAGACTGAAGGATATGTTTGTTTTCAAGATATTATGGTTATATTCTGTTGTGAATTGTATCACTCAGTTGAATTGATGGAAATATTGCTGGTTTTAATGCTACTGAACTGCAATGTATTTTAGAATTTTTATTTATTGAATAGCAAACCACTGTTTTATTGTTGTTTTATTGTTCCTTTTTGTTTCTTTTTATATGATTAAACCCATTGTATATCGCGAATAGTGTGTGAATAAAGTATTTTATATATACTATTGGGAAATTAGAGCAATTAGCCCAATAACAAACCCATTCATATATTTTACCATAACTTTTTTTGGTGCATTGTTGTAAAATATACATGAAATACGTAAAATAATCAACTTATAACATCTGATTATGGTTACATAATATAGACAATATAAGAAATGGAAATCCCAAATTTCAAATTAAACTTTTATTAACAGAATGAATATTACAATGAAACTAGGTTACATTATGTCTTACCATTCACAAGGAATTTAGAGTCATAGCTTTTTCAATTCATATTGAAGCAAACATTTATTTGACTCATCTAGTCTACTGTAGACAATTTGTTTCATTCATTTTAAATTGATAATCCCTTCCCTGTCATAATGATGACAAATCCACACAAATTTTACCTTTTTCATGACAAAAAAAATTATTTGATGACAGTGTTTCACATGCTAAGGGCATTTTGCATGAGGGCAACTGATTTCCACTTCTGCTAGTCACGCTGCATAAATTATTTTTGAAAGATTCGAAGCTAAAGATGTACAGCGATTGAATCAAATGTAACTATTTTCTAAAACTGAGCTTTCGCTCTTTTACCCTCATGATCTATTGATGTTGCTACAAAAGGCTAATAATTCAATGCAAAGTGCATAAACAAATTGAAGCATCCATTTATTAATGTAAAACTTACCTACTTCATAAATCTATAAAATCCTAATTTATCTTACTCTGTAAATAAAAAAATCTTCTATAAAAACATTTTAATGTTAAATTAAGAACACTAGTTCACATTATAAATGTCACCAGACCTTTCAGCTTGTCCTGAGGAAGTTGGAAAATTATTTAAGAATCTTTTTTTTACATTGGATGAATTTAGGAGAATTTTTATGTAAATGTAGACTTGTCTTTTTTTTTTATGTTAAAGGTTTTCACCAAAGAAGGCACAATTTACTTTTGACCTTGTACGGTGATGTTGATATAATTGTTGAAATCGGCATTGTTTTTTTCTTTGTTATTCCCTCATGTTATCACAGCTGTGACACACTATATTTTTGTAGTCCTGTCTATTATCCACAAGAAAAAATATCAATGACCAGATAATTGCTTCCGACTTTTGCGTTTCCCTTATTTGCTTAGGACCACATGTTCATATGTTGATGGATCGATAGATAGATTGATAGATAGATAGATGCATCGATAGATAGATAGATACATTGATAAATAGATCAACAGATAGATAGATCGATAAATAGATCGATAGATAGATTGATAGATAGATTGATAGGTTAATTATACCGCGTGCCATGATTTATAACATTTCTGCAATTATTGACCGTTTGGCACGCGGTATAATTAACCTATCAATCTATCTATCGATCTATCTATCGATCTATTTATCGATCTATCTATCTGTTGATCTATTTATCAATGTATCTATCTATCTATCGATGCATCTATCTATCTATCAATCTATCTATCGATCCATCAACATATGAACATGTGGTCCTAAGCAAATAAGGGAAACGCAAAAGTCGGAAGCAATTATCTGGTCATTGATATTTTTTCTTGTGGATAATAGACAGGACTACAAAAATGTAGTGTGTCACAGCTGTGATAACATGAGGGAATAACAAAGAAAAAAACAATGCCGATTTCAACAATTATATCAACATCACCGTACAAGGTCAAAAGTAAATTGTGCCTTCTTTGGTGAAAACCTTTAACATAAAAAAAAAAAGACAAGTCTACATTTACATAAAAATTCTCCTAAATTCATCCAATGTTAAAAAAAGATTCTTAAATAATTTTCCAACTTCCTCAGGACAAGCTGAAAGGTCTGGTGACATTTATAATGTGAACTAGTGTTCTTTTTTAAATTAACATTAAAATGTTTTTATAGAAGATTTTTTTATTTACAGAGTAAGATAAATTAGGATTTTATAGATTTATGAAGTAGGTAAGTTTTACATTAATAAATGGATGCTTCAATTTGTTTATGCACTTTGCATTGAATTATTAGCCTTTTGTAGCAACATCAATAGATCATGAGGGTAAAAGAGCGAAAGCTCAGTTTTAGAAAATAGTTACATTTGATTCAATCGCTGTACATCTTTAGCTTCGAATCTTTCAAAAATAATTTATGCAGCGTGACTAGCAGAAGTGGAAATCAGTTGCCCTCATGCAAAATGCCCTTAGCATGTGAAACACTGTCATCAAATAATTTTTTTTGTCATGAAAAAGGTAAAATTTGTGTGGATTTGTCATCATTATGACAGGGAAGGGATTATCAATTTAAAATGAATGAAACAAATTGTCTACAGTAGACTAGATGAGTCAAATAAATGTTTGCTTCAATATGAATTGAAAAAGCTATGACTCTAAATTCCTTGTGAATGGTAAGACATAATGTAACCTAGTTTCATTGTAATATTCATTCTGTTAATAAAAGTTTAATTTGAAATTTGGGATTTCCATTTCTTATATTGTCTATATTATGTAACCATAATCAGATGTTATAAGTTGATTATTTTACGTATTTCATGTATATTTTACAACAATGCACCAAAAAAAGTTATGGTAAAATATGTGAATGGGTTTGTTATTGGGCTAATTGGCTCTAATTTCCCAATAGTATATATAAAATACTTTATTCACACACTATTCGCGATATACAATGGGTTTAATCATATAAAAAGAAACAAAAAGGAACAATAAAACAACAATAAAACAGTGGTTTGCTATTCAATAAATAAAAATTCTAAAATACATTGCAGTTCAGTAGCATTAAAACCAGCAATATTTCCATCAATTCAACTGAGTGATACAATTCACAACAGGAATATAACCATAATATCTTGAAAACAAACATATCCTTCAGTCTATGTTTATACATGTGTTGTTTCATAATTCAAATATTTAGCAATAACATGTACATTAGCAGTAGAGTTTGCATCATTGACAAATCTCTTGTAACTCACTTTATCATTGTTAACCATTATTTTGATAGGACTAACAGGACAACTTTTTCTAAAAAAAAATATATATTTTTTAATAGAGGTAAATATTTTATATGGGTTGTATATATGGTAAGTTCAGTATTCACCACATAGTTTGAAAATACCTCAAAATTCAGACATTAAGCACCATAAAAATGGGAATATATTTTGAATTGAACATCCTTTTTCATTTTTAATGCAGGTGCGCATGCGCAACTGCATTATACCAGTCACTTACCATATAATGGGTTTTGTGGATTAGAACATGCACCCCGATATTGCTATCAAATAGTGAATTTTCGTGTTCGAAAATCTGATTTTCCGTTAGTGGAGAACCCCTGGTTTTGTGCGCAGAAGCATTTTGGATTATGTATGGGTTATTTTTATAAAGAAAATCATATTTGTGACAATATGGGGTAAAATGATGCATTTCTGCCGATCAAAAAAGTATATAGAATTTTTTCTAATCCCCAAATCTAAGAATCAAGAAAAACGTATGTGGAATATATATCAGGCAATCTATATACTAATTTTCGCTTTAAAAAATCCAGTGGTTATTGCTCTAGGCCTGTTGACAGATTGTTTCTGTAGAAAAATGGGTTTTGTGGATTGGGACGAACTCCATGATCTTGCCATCTAAATAGCATTTTCTTATTGGAAAGTCACATTTTCACATATGGAGAACATCTACACTGGTGTTTAGGAGCATTTTGGATTATAAATAGGGTATTAAGAGACAGATGTTCTCATTTATAGCCAAAATTACAAAAGTGTTTTTATGATGGTCCGGAAAAGTAAGATTTCTTTTTTCCTGTTTTCCTTATGTGTAATAAATTAAAAAAAATACATTTGAGACGTACTTCAGACATTCTATATACCTGTTTTGCTTACAAACGTGTTCAGTCCTCCATACCTGGTTACAGATTGTTTTCGTAGATGAGTTTGTGGATTGGACGGAGCACCTACATCTTGCCATTTGAATGTCATTTTCAGATTTTCACTGATGGAGAACATCTGCAATTGCGTGTATGAGCATTATGGGATGTGTATAGGGTATTAAGAGACAGGATTTTCTCATTTATTGATATTAACAAAATGATGCCCTTCTGACAGCTGAAAAATAAGACCAGAAACAGTTGTTTTTTACCAAGGCCCGAAGTTTCAGAACTCATATGCATATGAAAATCCAAGTTTTGAAAATATTGTGTCAAACGCAACCCTACAGTAGAAAATTCCACCTGCATTATGCAACCTGCGGGTTCTTGTTCTTCATCCTTGTTTCTGTGCTTCCTGAGAGCTTCTGAGTATCTTAATCTGCGTTCACAATACCAAGTATTATTATTTATGTTAGGTTGAACTTGATTTTCATCACACTAATGGATTTCTGGTTGCAATAAATGCACTTTAGTCCATACTTTGGACATCAGGTAAACATATTTGGTTGGTTGTTTTATTATTATCACACTGGGTACGTCAGCCTTGACAGGTGATTCTTGGATGCAACACCTTAAAAAGTTAAAATTTGACTTGTGGTAGGATAACAACATAAGACGATGATGGGATGACATATGTTATTATACGATTTTAGTTAAATTTAACATCCTTAAAGATCGATAGTAATGAAGAGGATTTTACTTAAATAGGTAATTTTGCAGGAAAATAGCTTAGTTTGTTTTTAATGTTCAATTATTTACTCAATGCATTATCAATATTCGTTGGTATTGACAATGGATGTCTCTGTGGAGTGAAAATTAGCAGTAAAAATGCAACGATAATAACTTGGAGGATAAAATTGAATCTATGTTATAGCATTTTCTTATAATGTTTTCAACAAGGAGACTTAAACAGGTGGAACAAACTACATTCTCTGTATGATTTCAAAATCTGATTTTGAATAAAATCAGCACATTTGTACTTATGAACATAGAATAATCAAGAAAATGTAATTTTCTGTTTAGAACTGCTGCATAAGTGCTGACTTCAGTGACTTAAGTTATTAATTTCACTTTCAACAGACACAATGCAAAATGATTTTCTGAAAATCACTGAACACCAACACATTTGTTGGCAGAAAGTTAAGCTTCTTACATAGGAGTTCAAGTTTTTATGTGTTCTTACCCATAATTAAAAAAAAATTATACCAATGCAGATTGGAACATGCTTCCATTTCTAATGCAATTCAATTCATCCATACAATTTTGTTTCTGTTTTTGAACATTTTTTTTTAAAAATGTGAATCATTCCTTTGCACCAATAAACCAAACAAAAACGATGACATGGGATGGAGTTATAGTGTGTAATAGATAAAAATCCCATGTGTTTGATGCAAGATTAAATCAATCTATGTGTTGGAACCTTAGTCATATGTTGTCATGGTAATACTGTATTCTGTGTCAGTAAATACCTGGATTGGGAATGTGTGCACAAAACATCACAAATATTCAACTTAACATCATTTAGGTGTATATAAAAATCATACTGACCCACTGATAGTTCATTGAAAATTAATCTAAAAGCACATATAATTTCATGGTTTACCTTGTGCTCATGAGCAGTTGAGCACTCAAGGAGATTGTCTTACTATATTACCCCAACAAAGCTGCAATGAAACAAATTAACTCATGCATGACATGACAGAATTAAAGTTTCTCTCTTTTGTTCAGACAAAATAAGTTTCTGGTGCATATGAATGTGTTAATTTATAAAATTACTTACAATATCAATAAAACATCTACACAATTTATGAAAATGTGGCACTGGAGAACACTGGAGAACACCTAAACAGTAAAACTGCTGTAACCCCTTATACACTGCCTTGTTCCAGAAGTCAGTGAACTCAGGAGAGGTTCCTACACAATGGCGGACAGCGGATATAACACCTATCTTCAAAAAAGGGGAGAAATACCAGGCGGCTAACTACAGGCCAGTCTCATTGACAGCTATAACATCGAAGCTGCTAGAACATATAGTGGCTAAAAGCATCAACACAGTTACTCAATTTCACGCAGGAGCTGACTCGAGGCATCGCCGAAGGGAAGCAGTATGATGTGAATGTCATGGATTTTTCCAAGGCATTCGACAAGGTCCCCCACCAGCGCCTTTTAAGGAAAGCAGAATACTGTGGAGTGACAGGTAGCCTGCTGAAATGGCTTGGTTCTTTTCTGGACAATAGGACACAAAGGGTAATGGTTGACGGACTATCTTCAGACTACTGCGATGTCATCTCAGGGGTCCCCCAGGGCACCGTCATGGGCCCGATCATGTTCCTGATCTTTATTAATGATCTGCCATCCATCGTAGACAGCCCATGCAAACTCTTTGCCGACGACCTTCTCATCTATCGTCAAATAAGCAGCAAGAAGACCAAACCATTCTACAACGAGACATGGACAGCTTGGCGGACTGGGAGTCGAAGTGGGGAATGAAGTTCCACCCTGACAAGTGCGAAAACATGACCATCACCGGAAGAAGAAACCGCTAGAGGCAACTTACTCCCTCCGAGGCCATCAACTGAAGAAAGTCAACAGCACCAAATACCTCGGGGTGACCCTCACGAAACATCTAGACTGGAAAGAACACACGGACATTATGACGAAGAAGGCCAGCAAAACCCTTGGATTCCTTAGGCGCAACCTGAAAACTGCCACGCAGAAGACAAAAGAAACGTCCTACAAAGCCCTGCTGAGACCACAGGTCGAGTATTGTGCTACTATCTGGGATCCCTACACCAAAGATGCGAAGAAGAAGATCGAGATGATACAAAGGAGGGCAGCACGCTTCATGCTACACAGGTATCACCAGACATCGAGTGTTAATGCCATGCTAGAGCAGTTGGCCTGGAAACACTGGAATCAAGGAGGACGAAAATGCGGCTGATTTTGTTGTACAAGGCCATCAACAACCTCGTAGCCGTTGACTACAACCACCACCTCACACCTCACCACACCCGTACAAGGCTACAGCACAGCAACGCATTCCAGCAATACCGACAGTCCAGAATTATACAAGTACTCATTCTACCCACGTACAGTGCCTCTTTGGAATCAACTACCAGCCAGACTTGCAGAAGCCCAGGACATCATCACGTTCAAGAACGAGCTGGCCAAATACACACTACCACCACAACTCACTTAGATGCTCTTGCTTTTAACTGTTTTTAACCTTTTACCTCCTAACTATCTTTAGCCTTTTACTTTTCTTTTATCTACTTCTTTTATCTTGCATGCTCCATCAGAGTCATCAGATGTGATGTTGTGGGCGTATTATGATGATGATGATGAGGGCTGGTGTACCCCTAATATACCCCAAAAATATAAAACACAAACAATACAAGACAAAATCATATAAAATATACTCAAAAACTGCAATAATTATTTAGAATATACTCACAAAAATACATTATACATATATGACACATTTATACATGCACACAATGACATCAACTGTATGACTTTCAAAACAATTTCTTTTTAAATAATGGATCTAAGTAGTGTTTTAATGTTTAAAAGTTGTGTAATCACATCAATGATTTGAACAAAATCTATTTTTTCTGTTAAAAAAGTCATTTTTGTGCTGATATTTATTATTATTATGTTGTGGTTTCGATGGTATACACAATGTTCAAATTAATGAATCAATGTCTTAAGACTTTTGTTAAACCATAGAGCAGATTGCTAAATGATGGTGCAATAGGGCCTGGGCTGATGCTTACCCTTGAGTAGGGGAGACCGGGGCTGGTTGTCACAGGGGCAGGTTGTCACACTTTTTATTACACCAAACTATGGAGTAACACAGCTCAGCCAATCATTGTTTATTGCTTTTATAACGCACTGGAGTCTTTTTGAAAAATCTTGACCCTGGAAGGGAGTCTGGTAGGCACACGGTCTGTTAAAAATTTTCTGTCACAAAAAGTAATTTTTTACCTTCAACTTGCATGCAATGCTAGTCTTTATCAAATAGTTGTTGAAAAAGGTACAGTTAATACACTTACCATATAAACATTTCTTTAAATAATCATTAGAACAAATAGTGAACATTTTGATAACAACGGCCTTAGTCACCCGTTTTTGGAATTTTCATCAATCGGGGCAGGTTGTCACAAAAAGGCGGGGCAGGTTGTCACACTTTTTGGAGCTGGTTGTTACCTATTAGGACCAGGCTTTTAAAACCAAAAAACTAACACAAATATAAATTTGTGCTTTATACATGCTATTGATGACTGAAGATGTATGCAGATATTGCTTTGTTTTAAATAAATCGATTTCAAATTTACATGTAAAATTTTCAAAAAAAATCGTAAAAATCCTACTCCAGATCAGAATGCTTTCCTGCTGATTGGCAAGCCTTCATTTGTAGCACCCTTGTACACAGTAGCCTTTTTGTTAAGTTCTTCACTGTGCAAGTAAAGGATTCCTCATATGTCCAAAATAACTTTTCTTGGTCAAGATCTGCCCTACAGAGTTCCACTTCCTGCATTCAAGCTCATAACCAAAAGTGTGACAACCTGCCCCGAGAGTGTGACAACCTGCCCCGAGAGTGTGACAACCTGCCCGAATTCTGAGTTTAAAAAAAATGTCCAATAGGACATCAAGATTTCGAATGATATAGGTATATATATTCACCAGATAGGTTTAAGTCGCTCCCCTTTTGCCATTCATATAGAATGACAGTGCTCCTGCATGATTTATATGGAAATAGTAGCATGTTTAAGTTTTACACACTGTGACAACCTGCCCCTGTGACAACCAGCCCCGGTCTCCCCTACAGCATGTAGAGCACAGAGTGCTTATATCTAGTGGGTGAATTAGCATTGATAAATATGGAAAGAAATATTTACATATTTTTTCAATCATCGAATGTAAAAAGAACAAAACAAAATGGATAACATTGATAGATAGATAGATAGAAAGATAGATAGAAAGATATAGAGATAGATAGATCGATAGAGAGATAGATCAATAGATTGGTAGATCAATAGATCGATAGACGGATAGATAGATAGATAGATAGATAGATCTATAGAATAGATGGATCGATAGATAGATAGATGGATCGATAGATAGATCTATAGATCAGAAGATCTATAGATCGATAGATCGATAGATCGGTAGATAGATAGATTGATAGATTAATAGATAGATAGATCGATAGATAAATTTATGGATAGATCGATAGATAGATCGATAGATAGGTCTGAGACCTACCCTTGAGTACAGAGTGTAGAGTACAGAGGGTATATATATTTTTGGTGAATTAACATTGATATTATGGAAAGAAACATTGAAATATGGAAAGAAACATTGAAATATTTTGTTTCTTTTTTTCTTTTTCTTTTTTCCCCAATCATTTAATGACAAAAGCAAATAGGATAACATAGATAGATAGATCGGAAGATAGATAGATATTGATAGATAGATAGATCAATAGATGGATAGATCAATAAACAGATAGATAGCAGATTGATTGATAGATAGATAGATCGATAGATGCATCGATAGATCGATAGATACATCGATAGATAGATAGATTGATCGATAGATAGATAGATGGATCAAAAGATAGATAGATAGATAGTTAGATGAATTGATAGAAAGATAGATAGATAAATAGATTGATCGATCGTAGAGCACAGAGGGTATATATATTTTTTGGTGAATTAACATTGATATTATGGATAGAAACATTGAAATATGGAAAGAAACATTGAAATATGGAAAGAAACATTGAAATATGGAAAGAAACATTGAAATGTTTTGTTTCTTTTTTTTTCTTTTTTTTTTCCCCAATCATTTAATGACAAAAGCAAATAGGATAACATAGATAGATAGATAGGAAGATAGATAGATATTGATAGATAGATAGATCAATAGATGGATAGATCAATAGACAGATAGATAGATAGCAGATTGATTGATAGATAGATAGATCGATAGATGCATCGATAGATAGATAGATGGATCGATAGATAGATAGATGGATTGATAGATAGATAGATGGACCAATAGATAGATAGATAGATAGATAGATGGATTGATAGATAGATAGATAGATAAATAGATGGGTCGATTGATAGATAGATAGGTGTTTGAAATATTCCTGAATGAAAGTTGAGTGAACACACAATTGGAAGAGAAAAATACTGAAATGGAAACACTATTTATGCAGGGACTACTGCTATATTGCAGTGGAGTTGTTTTTTTACAATATAAAATTTAGCCTGAAAATATTAGTGGACAAATGCTTAGAGAAAAATTTGTCCTGTAAGGTGAAATATATACTAAAATGGTTGCTTTTCTTTGTCAAAACCAGTATTTTATTTAAGGATTATACTCATTTACACAGATCCTTGGAAGTGTAGACTCTATTGAAGCACAATTTGAACCACTTTTATTTGTATACATCTTTTTAAAGAGCAAAATTTTCAGTAAGACAAATGCAAGCGAAAATCAAATGCTTTTGATAAAACAGATTAATGGTACACACAGTCTTAGATACCTGGGGTACAGTCTATCAGGATAGTTAGGGTTGATGGAAACTTGCCCTGGGTAAATACATGCATTAGGAGGTCTGTATAGAACTTTTACACTTAACAATAATTACAAGGAGAAGAAGACCATTTGATATACAGTGATGACAGTGCTTTGATACCCCAGTGTGTTGGTCACCTTTACTTGGAGTTGAAAATTAGTTATTTTACTTGTTGTAAGAAGCTTTCAGTTTGTAAATTGCAAAAACATTTGCAATTTACGTATCAATGCCACCACGGGAAGGTAAGCTTCAATGGCATCATAATTTTGAATATTTTAATTTTTTTTAATTAATTTTTTTTTTTTTTTTTTTTTTTCCATTTTTATTTCAGAATTCAAAACCAACAAGAAGGACATGAATAATGGTCATCTATGCTATCAAACTCACAAATTTCTGCATCTTTGTATGGCACAAAATATATTGCAGATTTCCAATTCCGTACAAAGAGCTCAAACTCTTTGAAGTTTAAACATATCTTATTGTGTCTATAAAATTTTCCAAATGTGACACAATAGATACTAGGGGTGACCCGAACAAAAAGTCCACCACCTAAGGAATGCATGAATGTTTTTGCAATGCATCTTGTGAGCATAGACTAACAGCACTTTTGATTTCATTGAAAAATTTATCAATCATTTGATTTGACTGGGACAAACTGAATGATGAAATCAAGATCCAATGTGTCTTTTTTATTAGAGTAATAAAGAAAGGATCTGCTGTCATAATAATATCTCTGCCTTTTCCATAACCAATTGGAATGAACATGGAAGTGAAAGTGAAATCATCATCAGTCACTTCATCAGTTACTTTGTATAAAGTTGAAGATTGCATTCTTGTTGTGTTTTGGGGAGTCAGCAGCTTTTACACTCGATACTTGGATGTCCAGATTCTTTTATAGGAGAAATTGGGGATTGCACCACCAGGTGGTAAATCTATACCTCTCTCAAGACGACAAGCAAACGTTTGGAAAACTCTATGAGGCTCACTCAGACGTCATTAAAACGTTTTACTCTAATTGGTTGCTCTGAGCTTTGGATCTGGAGGTGTCAAGTGACATCAGAGGGGTCTCAGGGAGTGACTCTTCAGATCGGACGTCACATGGACGATTGCTCATTACTCATCCTTCATCCAGGTTGAAACTAAACTGAACTGCACTGTACCAGCTTAGACTATACTACTCAGGTGACCAAGAGCTGGATTCGAACCCTGGACCCAGCGATTGGCAGTCCAGCACGCTACCACTAGACCAACCCTCCCCCCTCCAGAGAGGCTGGGAGTTTTTTAAATAAATAATTTCTTGCTCAGTAAATTTTTTTCAGGCAGTCTTGAAACAAATCATTTCTGCAGGGGGTTTTCTTTACAAGGCGTTGCTTGATTACGAATGACTATGTACAGGGACTTGGCGTTTTCATGCTTGAAATTAATACTTATGGCCGTCGTTACCGTTAAATAAATAATTTCCCGAAGAAGAAAACTCCAAGCCCCCCACCCGGGAAATTATACGGTCGCAGCCTAATGCTGTGTGGTTTTAGAAATGTTAAAAATGTCTATTCACTTTTTGGTGCACTACGAAAATCAAAGGAAAGATTCTTCCATTGTGTAAGTCCAGAAAGTAAAAAGAGCCTGCTTCTTCTTAACTTGTCCAGACTCAAACACGCTCATCAAGAGAATATGTCAATAGCCGTGGAGCCAGGAGTCTGGAACTATAAAGACTGTTTAGGACACAAGTTACACAACAAGCGCTGCTTTAATGTTTCTGTACAATCAATAAAACATGTCACATGTATGTCATCATTCCCATATCTGCAGCAGGGTGGCTGCTGGTGGCAGAGTTGGTTAAGCGTTGTGTGGCCCCACTCTGCAGAAAGTAATGGGTTCAATTCCCAGTGATGTAGTCGAGGCCGGGACATCCGAAGCCGGGACATCCGAGGCCGGAACATCCGAGGCATGAGCTCTGAGACCAGGCATGAGCTCCGAACCAGGGCCGAGGCTATCTGTTGCTGAGCCCAACAAAATGTGACTGCTGAGGCGGCCTCCAGGATGAGGCTAGTCCCAAGGCCTCCAACACACCCAAGACTGAGGAAAGGATTCGGCATGTGGACCGAGCCAAGGCAGAGGCCATCAAAATATGGCCCGCGGCTATACTGGCCTCGAGAACTCCAACACTGAGCCCTGTTTTCAACAGATGTAAACATCTGCAAAATTCGCAAAAAGAGTTTACGGATAAGTTGTACCAATGTGTATAATCCTGACCAATTCGGTACTTGTCCCACGACAAATTGATAATTCATCTCAATATACATGACAGGACAAGTCTGCATCAATGACATCATGGATATCCTCAAACACTGACAAACAGCTGAATTTATTCACACAACAATAGTCAATAGTCATCTTTCTCCTGCTATAACAGATCATGACAACCTCAGTTACCTTACTGTGAAAACCTTATTCAAATAATCTTAACTCTTGTGTAAAGATTACTAGTTCGATGTCACCGCCGAATCAATGTGGCCAAATAAACAGTCAGCTAAAACCAATATATATACATTTCATGTCAAATGACTGAGTGCAACCAACCACACGTGTGATCTGTATTGATTTATATATTTGTCACGAGTGACAAATCATGATTTAAAGAAATATGAAATTTGCATGACCACACCTGGCTGGGGAGGGGAAGGGGGGAGGGGCGACGGTTGTTGTATATCCCACATAATTCTCTGTACTGAGTTCCATTTGCTTGGCCACTTTTGGTCATGTCTATCACCAGAAGGCTACCTGTCGGTACCTAAATTTGGCTTTCAAGTATTGCCATGAAGTAGAATCGAACCCTGAACCTCAAAATTACAAGGCCAACATGCAATGCACTCAGCCACCAAGGTACATGGCTTTGTAGTGTGAAAAAAAAATCTTCACGACAATGGGATCATAACATTATGGAATCTTTGATCAAGATTTAAGAGCAGGGCAGGGAATGGACACATATATAGAGTAACTTGATTATGCACATTTGAGAACAGCTGAAGAAGGTGGAATTTTCTCATGAGGCGTCCGTTTCCTGCCCTGCTGCTATCAGCATGATCAGTCATTTAACAAAGTGGCCAATCAGAGACTTTCATGGTTACAAGTAAAATGTGGATTCCCAGATGCAGGCCAGCATAGAAATCCCACAGAACGCTGTCCTGCTACCAAAATTAGTTTTTTTATCCAGAAGGTGGCGCACAAGGCTAGCTCCCAAAAAATGTTTGCCACCAGGTGACCTGATTTTTTTGCAACATTGCTTGTTCTTTGTGCTGTAGAGTTTCAAATGCCCCCTGCAAGGAAAAGACACATGTCTTTTCATCATTTGCTGCATAAGTAATAACAGATACACTATTCAGTTTCAACTGTGATGCAAGTTATTGAATGAGGCAGTGGGTCCTTCTCGGTCAGGCCCGTAAGACAGACATTTCACGGAAGCCATTTCATGTGCTATTTATAACTGGGGATCACTGATGCATGACGCATGTGATTGTGAGGTATCCCCAACATGAATTTTGGCCAGAATCTAATCAATTCTTCCTTGTGGTGAATAAAAGAATCCTGGTGAGTTTCAATCGAATCTGTTCAGCTTTTTTTCAAAATCGTGCTGACAGCTAGACAGCCAGACGGACTGCTGGACGGACGAACAGACACATGTGAGTTGGCCTAATGAAACAGCAACGGGCTAGCCACCACGTTGAGGAAATGGGGACACAAAAGTCACAAGTATAATTCTAATCAATAATAGCAACCAGATAGGCCTACAATAAAATAAGACATAAAAATGCAAGAGAGATTTAAGACGTTTGACATAACGGTACAGTAGCTGGTACAGTAAGTTCATTATTCATGGTACAGTAAGTTCATTCCCAATATCCAGTGATAACAAATTTATTAGGCACCTACACACTACGGGGCAATTTAGAGTGGCCTAGTTTCTATGTTAAAAGGTAAAATGAAGAAAATCACATGGCGAGAACCTATTAAATGTACAATTATAGATAAACTCAGCAGGGTATATTTTATAAGACAATATACAGGTGTGATAAACAAATTTAAATCTCCTGAAATATATAAATGGAGAAAAATACTTATGAAAGAATGGAAAGGTTACATCAATGTGACAAGAAGGGCAAATAATACCAATGTACTGACAAATGCGTTTTCTTTATATATTGTCTACAATTTGCTGAAACTGTATTATTGTCGCAATAACAGGGTGGGTGCCTTTGTGTGTAAAAGGCCTCTACGTCCCATATTTCTGCACTGATCATTTTAATAGGACAGACCATATATGGACAGACAGAGACCCCATTTTGGGGTGTTTTGCACCCACAGCCGGCGAAGTGTCACCCCATGCATAGTTCTATATCATAACGGCACCAGTCGTCGCGCGCAAAGCGCCCGATGCAGTGCTGTCTAATATGGTCAGTTTTCCAAAAAGCAGGACTTTTGCCGCTGAACACTGAACTGCTCTTTTGCAATTTGAGTGGATAAGTGAGTCTGGGAGAGCCCTGCATATCATTTCAGTGAGAGAGCGAACACTGACCATGCAAAAAAAAATTTCGAAAAAAAAACAACAAATGTTCGAGAGAAAAAAGTAGAAAAGAAAAACAAATTAGAAAAAAAATTGTTCGAAAAAAAAAAAGTTTGGAATAAAATAAAAATTTTAGAAAAAAAATTTAAAACAATAAGAAAAATTCAGATAAAGTTTTTCTTCCAAACGCCAGAAAATCATGTTCGGGAAAAAAACATAAGAAAAGAAAAACAAATTAGAAAAAAAATTGTTCGAAAAAAAAAAATTTCCAAAAAAAAAAGTTTGGAATAAAATAAAAATGTTAGAAAAAAAATTTCAAACAATAAGAAAAATTCAGATAAAGTTTTTCCTCCAAACGCCAGAAAATCACTTACCAAAAAAAAAATTCCTGCTTTGGAATTTTTCCAAACTTCCTTTCTCAGCTTTTGTCCATAAAATTATAATTTCTGTTTTTTTTTTCCCTTGACAAATATTTTTTTCAAACTTTTCTTTTAAATATTACTCTTCCACCCTATTTCTGTCTGTCATAATTTTTTTTCTCAAAACTTTATGGTACAAACCTGCATACGAAAATAATTTAGTTAATTACAATTTAGTGTCTTACAAACATAAATTTTTTATTATTTTTTTGCATATTATTTTTATGATTATAGAGATAGCGGATGGTGAGGAGACCAATATTGAGTTTTATTGGCTGAAGCAGTAATATTGGTCGAGGCGGCCCAATGGCCATGATATTGTTTACTTTTATACCAAAAAGGAATGGTATTTTTGTCACTATAAATTCTTGCCTTATGTAATCTGAACCATGTTTCTGTTGTGAATTATTCAGTGTGTTCTTTCTGCGATAAAAAGATCTAATATCTATGTTAGTAGTCACCCCTTTTCAACACGTGTCACATATGTTGACCTGTGTGATCCCCAGACGTAGTGAAAAGAAAAAATCCATTTATTCTGACATCACTAATAGAAATTGATTGCTAAAGTAACAGTCCATAAGTTGTATACACAATCCTTAATACAACACTGATGATAATAATCAATCAATATTGACCCAGAAAGCAAACTGGTATCCATCTAACCAGCACATATGTTTTTGAACATATTTTTGCACTCTGAGAATCGGGATGAATTTTTTGCACTCGAACAAAAAAATTAAAATTTGCATTCAAATGAGTTGCACGATCATATGACACCGTCAGTTCCCCGAACACAGAATCATTTTAAATTTATCTATTATTCTTTGCATGGAGAATTGGAGATGTATCAGGTCTCAACTGTCTCTGTAAAATGACGGGCCTCGCCATTACATAACTCGGAAAAGAACCCGTTAGTTCCAGAGAAGATAAGGGTACTGTCATGAGGGGCTGATGACTTAGCCAAATCATTTGAAAATGGCGCAGAATCAGTCCAGCTATTGATCGTTGATATGCCGCCACGATGCTGATGTGTGGTCATGGACTATGCAGTATTTCTCGAATGGGAGAGAATAAGTCTGGAACAGCTATTGTCATGCTGCTATGTGGTGAGGATGGCTGCACAGAGATCAGACTTTCTTCTGACACCCAGCTGATCAACCCCACACACTCAACCATCCTGTCAGGGCCAGGACTCAGCTGGAATTGCAATAGGCCTCATGTGATGGTGAACTCCCAGACTGAAAAATAATAGCATATCGAAGTCCTTTCGGAAGCATGTGAAGTTGTTTGGCTTGGGAGACAACGGTGAATAAAACATTGTTAAATACTGGTAAACAGATAAAAATTCAAAGCCTATTATAATACAGTACAGGAAAAAATCTAATGTCGCTGGATATAGGCCCGTGGTGTGAAACAGGGTATTTTAATTTTTGAGCGTAGCATTCTATAGTATTCAATGAGTGATAGTATTATATTTGTCCATATTTGTCATAATTCATAATGATTTTGATAGTGTGTACAAATGGGTGGCAATGCCTTTTTGACTTGGTTCATCATTTCGTCAAAACAGTGTACTCTAAACTCGCTTCAACACTTTCTAAACAATATGTTTAAGTAAATGTTTAGATTCTACATAAATAAAAGCTATAGCTATGTACTAAATCAACATGTCATTTTAATATCTAAATAATTTGTCTTGTTTGTAAATTAGTTAGACACATCATGTAGCCAGCTACACATTTTGTCTAGTTTTAAGTACAATATATAGCCTGTTAAACTCATTTTTGTATAGTTAGGCATATCGTATAGCAAGGCTAAACATTTTGTCTTGTTCGAAACATTAGGTATAGTCAGTTTAAATTTGCTGTCGAATGGTTAGACATATGTGTGGCGGCTAAATACAGTAATGTGGTTAATTTCTAAACTCGATATGAAACACGATGTCTAAGAACAGTGGCTCCTCCTAGTGTAATAGGAGCACTGTAGTGCCATCTGCCATAATTTGTTTGCCAAGAGAACACTGCAGCTGACTTGTAAACAAGAAGCTATTATCAATATTCAGATGACATACTGGACTAACAAGGACACTGTGATGTCACAATATCATCGTTTCCTCAGGCAATCAAATCACAGAATACACTTCTGCCAAAGGCTAGGTCATTACCTTGTTAACTAGATTGAACTGCACTGAATATTTGAGAGCAGGTGTCATAATGTTTCAGTTCCAGGAGACATGCAATTAAAATGTTAGATTATTGGTTATGATTTAGAGCAAGAGGATGTTGTACATGTTGTCGATACTCAATTTACTCTTAGTGACTAAAGGATTATTTGAATAATTAAAACAACTCCGAAGACTGATTTCAGTCTCTGACATTAGGTCAAATATGCTGGGCATTTTTGGAAACAAACTTTTAATTTTGCATATTTGCTGGATTTGACTCACTCTGACTATATTGTGTATATGTACAATATAAAATGTCCACGTGGTTATAATGTCTTTTTCATCAAGTCGCCTTTACTTCCTACAGAGGGTGGTTTTTAAATATGACCAACATTTTTGTGCATCTATTGTTCATTGGAAATCCAAATTTTCAGACTCTTGGCTTTAATTAATAAATTGTGACTCTCTGGACACTGTATTAATGATAATATTTAGATTCTTATTGCCTTACAATAGGTGAATATAATCAAAATATATTCAGCTGGTAAAGAAACAAAACATTTTTAAAATAAGATATGCAATTTAACAGACAAAAAAGCAACTTTCTAAATAAAGCAGGTTTAGGCCTGCCTCATGGGACTTGTTGTAGGGCATGTCTGGTTCTATATTAGTTGAATGTATGCAGAAATGCCCATAAAAAGTTTTATTTAGAACATTTTTAAGAACTCTCCGTTGCGAAACGTCAAACATTTTGATAGCATTGACCTATCAGGTCACTATATGTTTGAGAAGGAAATATTCTGTATAACTGGTTTAGAATATTACTTGTGTATATTATCGTATTTTATTTTGCATTGCACATATATGGTATACGTTTATATTCCACTATAAAATTATGGTATATGTCCTTACACATTTGATCATTTAACTACTAAACATTTATTTGTTTATATCTAAATGTCATATGTATAGTTGATGTGAAGTTATTACTTAAACAAATTTTACAAGCTAAATATTTCATTCCTTTTCATAGTTTGGGTTTCATACAAATATAATTTAAGAAGCTAAACTATATGCAAGGCTCATACAAAGCTAAACGCTATTCAAAATTTGTTTTAAAAGGTAATCCACATTTGTTCCATATTTGTTTAGAAACTAAACATTTCAGATTTAGAGCGTGGGTGGCAATACGGATCCTCAATACTCAACTTACCCAAGTTTTCCCTACTGACAATACAATATAAATATTTGTACTAATATAACCTCATTGTGTTACAATGCAATAAATCTTAATCATCAGTTATTCATTTATTTATCTATTCCTTTAGGTATAGGCAATGACCCATAAATAACACAGGCAGTGTTCACTCGAGAGGAGCAGTCCCTGCAAAAAATTGAAGTCTTAACTTTTCTGGAGCCTGGTCACCGTATACCACTGTACATGTTGTTAGCAATATAATAATCAAATATAGGGGAGAGCGGGGCACAGTGAGACGGCGGGCACAGTGAGACAAAGCCCGTAGCGTCTAGCTGGTACTGTTTACAGATTAACCCTCTTTTGTATAGTACAAAAAGTAAGTAAGTGAGAGTCTGACCTATATCCTGAATGCCTACACAGCATATTGAGAGTGGAATTTCAATATTTTGGTTTTTAGGCAGTAAAAGTAAATAATTTTGCTAAACGACTTTTTGTTATAACTCCCAAGAAAAATTGTATAATGCAATTCAATTGCCAAGAATTCAAACCCTGATTATTTGTCTTAGTTTAGTGAGATGATGAACCAAAATGCAGGCATCCGGTCCGCAGGATTCAAAAATTTTATAAAAAGAGCTGCGTGGGGCACAGTGAGACAGTTGGAAGCGGGGCACAGTGAGACATCATAAAATACACTCGAAATGACCTGAATGTAAGGCATAGCTTACAATTCACTATTAAAAACAAAATGTCTGCTCTAAACTGCTGATTTTAGTGAGTCATATCCAAAGAGAAGCATCAGAAAGAATTTTGATTAGCATGTAACAGGTGCGGCAGGTTAAATAAGTCGTGCATGTGTCCTGTGCGATGAAGTTTCAAAACATGCTCAAAAACGGACCTAAAAAATTACCTAGCCAGCTTCTTTCATGAGTGTACAGTAGTTTCTATAGCAATAATTGATAAAACAATTCCGCAGGTCCCGAGGATCGGTGGTTATGGCAGCAGATGCCCTGTCTCACTGTGCCCCACCTGCTGTCTCACTGTGAGACACTAAACGTGCATGGACGTAACTCAAA